>JBCJKH010037216.1:0-17995 GCA_039877255.1 Loriculus beryllinus | reverse complement strand
TTCAGATACTGGAAGGCTGCTATGAGGTCTCCACGCAGCCTTCTCTTCTCCAGGCTGAACAGTCCCAACTTTCTCAGACTGTCCTCATACGGGAGGTGCTCCAGCCCCTGATCATCCTTGTGGAATAAGGTGGAATTTATCCTCTGTGACAGATGTACAGGAGGAACAGTTTCTTTGGCCTTTATAGATCTTCCTGTTCCACCAGCCCATTTAATCTTCCAAACAACCAAAATACAGCAAGAGTGACAGTTAAAAGTGCCAGGCTGCATCAGTACAAATCAACATCAGCACTAACAGTGCCTGCGTCACTCAGAACAAAGGAACACACCTGTGAAAACCCTGAAGACACATTCATCAACACATTATAGACATATTCATCAACACATATTAATCAATCACATTATAATCAGTCAGTACGAAAACGTATCAACTACAGGATCATAAATGTGTCTTACAGCACAAATTAAGAGGAAAAAAGCAAGTTTCTTCTCAGTTCAGTAAAATTTGTTGCAATATTGGCCTTCAGAAGGAACAATGCTCCTTTGCACTGGGCAAAAGCTGAACACAGAATGGGCTTTTTCTTTAAAGAAGAAAGATTAAAAGGGTGAGTTGATACAGTGTCTTACTGAAGCTCTCAGTCTAGTCTGTTTTATTCTACTTGAACGACATGAAGCTTACTGACTTGATAGAGGAATTAAACAGTGAACTTACCGCAGCAATCATAATTGCGTTATCCAAAAATCCAAACCCTACAAAAGGTACTGCATTGTGGAAGAACACTAAAAGAAATAAGTAACAAAGAGAAAGTAAGTATTTGGAAGTGTTCACTAGTTCACAGTGAATGTCGGTCTCATACTGCCTTTAAGAGAAACAAACAGAATATGTACAAAATCTCCTTCCCATTACTTCTATTGATGACTTTGTTTCTGGCAGGTTTAGTAAAACCCTTTGCTACACCTGAGTGTTACTAACGGCCTTTGAAGAACCAGTTAAGGCAACTTACTCTGCAAATACTTGTATAATTTTGGATGGAAGCTACTTATGCCTACTGCAGCACAAAAGAAACACTGAAAACTACACAAGCTTTGGTACTTTTTAGTCCTTCCAACCAGTCACAGTATCACTAAGGATTACCAGACTGTCTCACCAGGCTCTCTACACTCTTCTGCTGCTCAAAATAAAGCCCCTTTCTCTGCAAATCCCTCTATTCCTGTGCAAAAGGTCTTTTTCATGCATTCCTAACAATGCATATTTTAAGAGTATTGCCTGGAGCTAGGCAATTCTCATCAAAACTCATTCAACTAAATCTACAGATGTTCAGATGGTTTTCACTGGTGTCACACAGTGTTAATTATCTCCCTATTCCAACCCAGACTTCCGAATCTTGATTTTGGCTGGGACCTATGCTGAGAGCAAGTCAGCCTTGAAGATGCTCCTCAATCCATTGTTTAAGAATTCAAGTTCCACACTCTGTTGCATGTGTTTGTTTTTCTTTTTTTTTCCTTTTTACTCCTGAAATTCCAAGTAAACCCTGTGTGAAAATATTTTATATTGTAGGTACCTGGAACATGCTGATCTAAATAATAATTCCTAACAAGGACAGTGTTACCGTGTCATTCCTTTTTGTCCTGCTTCATTTTCTCTCTCAAATTTGAGCTTGTAAGCTTCTGATAGAGATGGGATTGAATTTGCATAGCATGGTCTCCAGCTGAGTTTCAAGGTGCTGGCTTCATAAGACTGAATACAACACCGAGGACAGACCACATGACGAAAATTCAGCTTAAAGTTATAACTTCTTTGTAACATTTAAAATGCATCAGCTCTTTAGCTGTTCGGGTTTGAGGAGTTTTTTCCACTTCGGATGGGACCAACAACTCCTGTATTTCATAAACTTACAGACATGCAAGCATAGGAAGAGGGAAGAAAGAAAAGTGCACAAACCTCACAGTCCTGTGAAAAGCAACTGGAATGAGCCCCTTTTGCATTTACCTCTCACAGACAGCATGAATCCATGATCATACAAGAAAACAAAGCCACACACAAGAGATCTTTCATGCTTAGGTACTAGAACATGTTTGGACTTCTGGAGCTACTTTGCAAAAACACGTAACGCACCAGTGAAAGACTAAAGCACAGACTGTATGAAAGTTTCCAATTGTCATTTTAAACCACTGCAGGACAAAACCCCCCCAAAATGAAAACAACAAAAAAACCCATCACACAGGTATGACAGATGTGCCCAGTATTTTCATAATGTGTGCCCCAAACTCCAGAGCTACAGAGGGAACTCAAATTCCTACCAAAATTGCCAGAGTTTTAGAATCCAAGGAGTAAACAGAATCCCAGGGACCAAGGGAAAAAAAAACCAAAAAGAAACAAGTACAGATACATGAAATAGTACCTACATATATTTGCTAACTGAGAGTGGAAAACCACATAAAAACACTGATTTGGCAACTAATCCAGAATTTGAATGCGCATGGTATTACAAAGAATATCAAACCTATCTCTAATTTCTCTGCAATTTTATCCCACTTCTCAGTCCATTTAAAATACAGGTGACTAGAAGCAAGTCTATAGTTTTAAACACAAAAACCCCACAAAGTCCTGCAGCAGCAACACTGCTTGGCTTAGAAAACCAGCTTTTGCTGCTGGCTCTGAACAACGCTCTCTCATTTGGGCTTTCTGTCCTACTTTTATTAAATGGTGCACATTCTCCAGCTGAGGTGTTATGAAATAAAGGTGGCAGAGTGGCTGTTGGTGCTTGCTTTGGTTTTCTGTTACTCCAGATGACAGGGATGAGGACAGACCAGCATTTGCAGGAGAAAGATGAAGCAATTCAAAACACAGACTGCACAAGTACTGAACCACATTCAACAAACATTCTTCTTTTACCATGTTTCAGTTGTCCTGGAGATGGTGGGGCAATCTCCAACTTCTCTAGAGAAGTCAAAATGAAATGAGAAAGTTAGCTACTTCATCACAAACTCAGCTTATTATAATTTACCAAATTACTAGCAAGCAAAAAAAAGCAGTTATGTTATTTAACAGCTTTCAAATTTGAAGATAAATGTTTCACACCTACATTATTATTTTACAAAAAAACCCCAAACAACATATTTAAAGCCAAAAAGTCTTAGAGAAATATTACAAGATTACACTAATATAAGTAATTATGCAAAGTAACAGCATACATTAGAAGCAGCTCAACAGCCATCTTTAATTACTGAGAATTAGAAAAACACACTAAAGTTAGACAAACCAGGGCATCTAAAGAGAACTGTATTTAATTATTTGGTTTTAGACCTCCAGGCATGCAGAGACCACCTTTCCTCCAGAGACAGTCTGCAAAAGACCTCCTACCTCTGTTCTGACAGAAGGCATCTTTTAATAGCTGGTATGAGAATAAAAGAAAAATACTACAATGACATTAGAGAGCACCCATCCCAGTAACAGCAGAACAAGGCTGGTCATTTGGTGCACATTTCATATATTTTGGCTTCAAACCATTTAGTGCTTGGAAGGACCAGGACGTCACTCCTGAACCTGACAGAGCACTCTACAGGAAGCTAACACGGACTATTAGAGGTGATGCACAGAATGCAGCAGCAACAGGTACCCATTCCACAGGGTGAGGGAAAGAAAACCTACTTTTTTAGGCTTCTGCTGCACTTGCAGGTTTTTTGAAATGTGGATGTTGAGCAAAAGACCCCATTTTAAAGCAGAAAACAAAGTTGCCCCGGTATCTTCCAGTATTATGAACCTTGAGCTTTTGACAAGTTGCTTCCATACTTTTGATTAGGCACTTCTATAGGCAAAGGTAAAAAATGGTGTAACATGACAGAAACCTACAACACGACCTCAAGTATTCAAATTTTACTTGGGGCAGCCAAGTACATGAAGCAACAAAGCTGCAAACAGGCTGTGAAGCATTTGAGCTTATGTCTGAACACTGTAGGCTAGAGTGAGTATTTATGTATCCAAGTCACTCTATATTCAAACTTATTGTAAAGAAGAAACTAAAATAAGAAGATAAAAAGCTGTAACATAAACTTCCAGGAACCACTCCATCTACCTCTGAATAAGACATCTTTTCATAGTTTGCCCTGACTAGGATAACCAGTTAGTTTAGGTAATTCCCAAGTGAAGTACTGTGGGTATGAACACAAAGACAGAAGACTACTTAGTTTGCCACAAAATATTATGAGCCTCTAGTGGATTTAACATCAGTTATGTGGATTTAACTACACTTGATTCCTGAGTTTGATAGCGCATGGCAGTCTACATAATTACTCTCCACTCAGTGTAGAGAAAAAGCTATTAAACAAAGCTAAAATGAAGTGCATAATTGATTCTAGGAACTTACTACCAAAAGGAGGAATTGAGGGCAAGCATTTGGTAGAATAAAAACCCAAAAATTTCACATCTATGAATAATGGAAGCTTCAAATTACATTAATTAAAAAACATAAACCTGCTCTTCCAGAACATAAGTAAAGAACTATCCTGGGATGGTTTTAGAAGAAGGGAGACGGGGGGACACTACTTTGGGGAAAGAGCAATGATGACTTACTGCAAGGTAGGGGGAAACAGCAAATGATCAAATATAAGCAAAAATTACTTCATCACTGACATAACCTTTTTCAGTAGGGTGGGATATCTGCTAAATAACCATTTCATGAAGCAGGGCACCTAAGGCACTTCAATATTAAAAGAGGGGTCGCTAAGAGAGCGATATGGTGGCACTGTGCTCTGGAGACCACACTGCTCTTGTCTGGCCATAGGAAACTCGTGCATAGGTGACAGCATCTTCCAGCCGCATCCATAAGAACTTTCTTTCATAAGAGAGAGTCCTGCCAAACTCATCTGGCAATCTGCCTGACGTACAGCTTCTATCACAAAGATTAATCTGGGGAAAAAATCTGGGATTACATGTACTAACTAATGAGACAGAGACAGGAGAAAGACAGACAAAGCTCAGATAAGCAGGGCAGATCAAACCTGCTCATGCTCCAGAGAGGGAAGCTCCAATCCCAACACCCTCTCTGCCTCAGCCGAGCCAAGTCTTTAGGCTGGAGAGACACCCAGTCCTAGCCCTGCACAAAGCAGAGCCAAATCAGCTCAGGTTGCTCAGGACCCTGTCACTGTACCTGCAGGACCAGCCTCAAGGGAAAACCTGTCTCCTGTGGAGCACAAAAACAAGCCTTTAAGCACAAAGATGACTTCACTGACAGATGAAGTACGCTCTGCCACTGCGAGGTCCAGAGCACTGCCCGAGGGGGAAGGACCAGCTCAGCAAGACTTGCAGAGGCTGAGGTTTAGTTTAAAGCTGGGATACTGGGAGGGAGAAAAAGGGAATGAAAGCTGAAAGAATTAAATAACCACTGTGGCATGAAAGCCAGTAACCTTTTCACAGAATCACTTCCACTACCACCCCTTTAAACCATAACATACTTTGAAAGATAGGAAGGCACCTGGGGAACACATCCCACAGAGACAAAAGAATTCTTTAAAGCAATCTTCTAAAACTCTGGATAACAAAATGTGCTTCAGAATCAGGTATTTATCCATAGGAAAATGTTCGGAATATTTGAATTTCCAAGGCTCAGCAAAAAAAAAAAACAACCATGAAAAAAAATCCTCAGAGTACAGCAAAGGAAGCATGCCCTTCACTTGCTTTACTGGAGGGAAAACAGGGTCCGAACTGCAAAATCTCCTTTCAATAAATTAATTCAGTCAGAATCCAACAGTTCCAAGAGTTCAGATGTCTGGGAAAAGAGGCAGTACTGGACTCCAGAATTCATCTTTATAGAATCACAGAATGGGTTGGGCTGGAAAGGACTTTAAAGCTCATCCAGTTCCAACCCGCTGCCATGGGCAGGGACACCTTCTACTAGACCAGGTTGCTCTAAGCCTCATCCAATCTTATCGCAGAAGGAATAAGATGAAAAGGCAGAGTAAGGAGTATTGCTATGTTCTAACTGACATTCATTCCCATAAATGAAGTTATAATCCAAGGTTCAAGTGCAACATGGGTCATGAGCCCTGAATTAGCAAAAAAATAGAAAAAAACTTAAGTGCCTTTTAAACTGTCCTTGGTCTTTTCTGAATTTACCCTCTTTTTTTTTTTTTGCTAACATTTACTTTTTTTTAATAGCAGAGCCCAGGGGAATACAGAACTGTCAACACGAGTTGACCATTACCCCCAGAGCTTGCCCCAAATCAAGCGAGTTAAATTAACTCTGCCAGTTGTAGCCGATTTAAACCAAGTACTTGAATTTAGTTTTAAAGTTATTCTCCTTAGCTGATGAACCCCCCCAATGGACTAACGGGTAACGGGAGTGCATTTATTCAGACAGTTCGTAAAAAAATAAAGCAACCAAAACCCAGAAAGTTGTCATCACCATTTTCTGAGTTATCAGTTGTTTAACACCTGGCATACAAAAGAACCTGCAAACCTAAAGGCACATATTATGTTTTATTCAAATTGCAGCTAACACTGCCATTAAATTTTAGAGCTAAATCTTTTACTCTCACCCAGAGGCACGAAACTCACAACAGTGGTAAGAGGTACTATGGCCAGGGCTGCCATAGGAAGACACAAGATAGACCTGAGTATTGTGAAATCCAAGACAAAAATATGAGCAATGTTTTATAACGTTTTAAATAGTGACCCAAATCTTATAAGATTCATGATTTAACAATGAATATCAAGAAGGAAGAAGAATCTGAAGGTTAGGGTCTCATTTAGAAATTAAGACAAGTTTTGCCTCAAATTCAAAAGCCTGTCCACATCATTCAACAAATCATTCAGATACACATCATGGAACGGCAAGGGCTTCACTTGCATACAAGAAAACAAAGCAGCTGGTGTGTCTATTAAAGAGAGATATTCCATAAGAGGATCCTTATCCCCACAATTTTGGACTGAAACCTAGAAATGAGATGTGTGTTACACTGCTTCATTCAGTCTCTACAGGTAGATCCGTAAGAGTAAATTCTGACCATGATGCATGAGTTCATTCAAGGAATAAGCTCATATTCATCCCAACTGTCCTTTGTTTCTCCTTTGTTTTTCTCAATGTTTTAACAAACACTGCCAAAATCTCAGCACTTACAGCAAAACACAAATTTGAAAAACCATGTCCATTGATCCTCAGTTGCGTTCCTTGAAGATTCTGATGGGAAAAACCAATCCACGGGTTGACAGCAAAGAAAAAATTCTGCATCATTTGTTATAACTCCCAAATGGTTTCCTGTTACTACAGTGATTAAGGCATGAAAGGATGCTGACTCGTGCAGTGCTAAATATAAACTTGGCTGCTGGCCTGTTCAGTCACATGCACACAAGAAAGCTGAGCAAAGCACTAGTAAGAGATGAATACACAGAGGACATAGAATCATAGAATGATTAGGGTTGGAAAGGACCTTAAGCTCATCCAGTCCCAATCCCCCTGCCATGGGCATGATAGAATAATTTCTCAGCTATAATTATGTCCAAAGAAATATTCTGCATAAACAGGACATTAAACATTTTTTAATACTCTGTGTAACACAGTGAGAAATCACACAGTGATTGCATATTCCATGTCCATCCATGAACAACCCTGAAGTAGCATAAGAGATTGTCATCTTTATTTGAAACTACTGTTGTATCTACCGGCCCAAGCGTTGAACAAGCTTTGCAGGACTGCTGTTTGCTCCCTGGCATCAGCCAAACAATTCCCTTGAGAACAAAACCTGGGAGTGATTTTGGGCACAGTTCATTCCTGCGACCCCCTCCGAGGAGATGGGGGAGGTATGGGCCCCCTGAGAGTTCCAGGGCTAAATGCCACTTACATTGGATGCAGCCAGCCTGCTTCCAAAGGAAATAAACAAACCTGTGACTGGCAATACAGCTACTCTGCATCACCTCATCTAGTGGTCAGTAGCTACTCCATAGAATGGATGCTTTTAGCAACAGAAATGTACACTATATCTCACCACATGCAGGTTTAAATATCATAGGACTTCATTTCAAATTTATCCGCAGTGCTTATTGGATGTTCATTATCAAATTTCATGAGTGTATGATGCATTTATCCTATTATCCTTTCTGAAAACATGACGCACCATTCATACCCTTTTAAACAAGTTTAACAAAACACAAAGATCTCAGGTGAAAACCCTGACAGTGAATCTAAGAGAAAACATAGAATGCAAACAAGTATCTCAATAGTATGCAAACAAGACTCAAACCACTGCTTTCATAATTAACAGGCCAATTCCCTATCAGTACTTTATAAACTTAAAGGTCAACCTTTCATTTCCTTTCAAGCAGGTTCACACCAAAATAGCATTTGCAGTGGTCTGCTTATCAAGGTCTCAAAACGCAGCTGAAAAGAATTAGAAATAAGATGCTTAACTCAAGATTTGAGGGGTTAATCAGCTAAAATGATGCCAATGCAGAAAAGACTTGCAGTTTGTAATAAAAATGTAGGGTCAAGACAGAAACACAGCATTTGAGCTGTCTTCTTCAGCAAGAAATGGAAAATGTGAGGAAAAACAGTCAAAGTGTTTGAATAAAAATGCCAGAAGCACAGTAACAGTAATAGGAGAGCAAAGAGGAAAAATAACATGGTATTCTTATCTGTGCATTTCAGAAGCAAATGGTTATACACTATTTAACATAATAAAAAAATAAGGTACTTGAGTGCTGCCAAGAAATAAACTGCGGCTGTGGCAGCTCCTGGACTGGAGCAAGCCCTCCACAGAGTCATAAGCCTGTGCCTCAGAAAAAGCAAATGCCCATCATCTCCAATGGAGGTTGGTTCTTCTTCCCCTCTTCATCCTCTCCTTGGGGACTGCAATGAGTTCCCAGGAACTAGAGGAGGGACACTTCCCAATGGCACTGCAACTCTCTATCTTCAGGTGAACAAATCTTGCCCTAGGATTAACACCCTCCTTTCCACCAGCTGGGGAAAAAGACTGGGTAAGTACTTCAGACCAATATTAGAATGGAATTAGTCTCATCCAGATATACTGATGTCTAGCTGTGTTTCAGTAAGATGAGGTGTTGGCATTTCTCTGTCAGCACTGATTTTTCTCAGGCATCTCTGGGTCAGAGTAAGTATCTATCAATCACTTCACCCATTTGCAGTTGAGCAGAGAAGCAGCTCAGCAACAGTGATGGACAAGTGAAACCTTAGTATCTACGTATTATCAGGGTGTCGGATTAGGTTTTCGGCTGTCCTCCACAACAGGTTCATTCATGTAAGAGAATAAGCAAAGCAATTCTGTGAGAAGCCACAAAAGATTTGTTAACAAGAATTATCAGAGTTCTGTGCACAACCAAAGAGATCTGATCTAAAAGAAGTCTTTCATCGCCTTTAAATACAGCTGCATTAGGCGTCACTGATGTCTACGTACAAGTGCTCACGAAATATCTAGGGAGTTCTATACAATTATAATATCCTTTGTTTAATGATGTTCCCCCCAGGCCCTGTCTTTAAAAAGAAATCTAAGAAAATGGAAAGAGATGAGTTAGTTTATTCTTACCCTTCCTCTCCCAGCTGCCCTTCTCCTACCTGCCCAGAACCACACTGTTCCCAAAGGGAAAAAGAGGGGAGAAAAGGTAATTTGTGAAGAACAGGGAACAGTAGAGTCCTGAAAGCCCAGCCACATGATCCTGTGCTTGCAGCCAGCAGCAGACCCTGTTGGAGCAGGATGAAGGTTACTAACGACAGCCTGTGCAGCTACTGGGGGAACCAGCACAATCCTTCCTCCCCTGCCCTAGCACAGCTCTGAGTGTATTAATAACATGGGGGCTGGTGCTTATGCCTCCTAGCAGATGTAGTGGACCAGTTCTACACTATGCTCACTAGCTTTTTTCATCACACTTGCTCTTTATACTGTCATTCCTGGGCACAGAATGTGAGATTTTGCCTTCTGCAGGACCCAAGGGTCTTGTAATGATAAAAAGTGATTTGGCCAACATCAAAAGAGATGCTTACTGTATGAGCAAATCCAAAACTGGCAACAACAGCGGCTCCCACAGTCCCTGCTGCTAGCAGCAACTCTACTCAATCAGACAGCAACAACCTTTCCAATACCCAACATCACTTGCAGCAGCTACAGCAGTGCAGTTATACTAGAGGGCAACTGGTAAATTTGATGTGTTTGGTAGAATTTGTTTTTTTCCCCTAAAGAGAACTATATGGTTTTTACAGAAAGTCAAAGACCATCTGATATTAAATCACATACCAGTTAAGTAAAAGCCTTTTCTTAAGCAGAAAGTTTCATTCCCTGCCTGAAGACAACCTTGAAAGCAAGTAAGACAGCAGAAACAAGCTTCTCTCTGAAATAACTTTAAATGCACATACAAAGTTTATTGCTTTTCATCTGCCTTGGAATTAAGACAGCTCCTCAGAGTGAGTGAGACAGAGAGAACACATAAACTGAATGATGTCCAAACATTATTTTTTTGCACAGTCACATTGAGTGTAATTACACTCCTAATTTTTCACTGCATTGGAGCAATAAAGACAAAAGTATGAGCTTCCCTGAAGTCCTTAAGAAACTATTGATACCGTCAGCAAAAGGAGCACTGTAAGAAACCACTGACCATATAAGTTCTGTCCACATATTACACTCAGATAATTTGCACCTCTCTATATTAATGCTTAAGGAATACAGAACACAGCAGCAATCAAGCTATTCTTAACTCTTAACCTACTGCTAAAGGTAGCACAGTAGATTCATCACATGGGTTCCTTTCTTCCCTTCCCCATGTAACTTGGTGTAGCTTCTGGCTGCATTCATGAAACAAGTCAGACTTCAACATCTAAGTCTGCATAGTCAAAGCCAAGCTGCAATGTCAGCTATCTCTGGAAAAAAGCTGAGGGAATCAATGTTGTATAATGTAAAACCAGATAAAACACACTTTACACAGAACTTTACCTAAAAATTATTTCTTTTGGCTTTTATAAGAATATAGATATAATGAAAATATATGCTGGGTTGTTATGCAGCTGCATTATTTCTCAATTTATTCTGCACATGAATTTTAAGCTCTCCTAAAAACCCTGTTCATGAAAATGATCCGAAATCACTAAGATTGATAATTTTGTAAATCAAGCCCTATAAATAGGGAGAAGCACATGACAACAAAACCAGCATATTCTATTCTTCCTACGAATGGTTCTGTCCAAGTTCACTTTTCATTCTTCCAACTAACTGCCTTTATTTTGCAAGACAAAGAAGGAAAGTTCTTCTCCCAGCCTGTGTTTCTGCAGCCTTCCAATGAGCATGAGCCCTGCTTTAGGAGGTTTAACCAGCTCAGCGCATCTCTGCGGCTTCCAACTACAGCACTAACACAGGCTCCAGCCCACTGCAAGTCACAGCTGTGCATACACTCCCTCTAAATCTGCTTCCGGACCTCTGCTCCATGAAGCACTACAAATCCAGTCTGTTTGTTTAAGTCCTGTGTTTTTTAATCCTTACAGAAAACTACCCAACGGCAGTTCATGAAAGCCAGGGTTCCACCACTTAGCACAGTCTTTGGTTTTCAGCTCTGCACGTTTCCCCCTTCCCACTGCCAGCTGTTTTTACCTGTTCTTCTGTCACAATTGCCCTGTGAGCGCACAGCAGGCTCCCCTGAGTGCTGAAATCTCAGCCTCCACCTCCAGTTCTGCTAAGCAGCTTGAGAATTAGTAAATTACAAACACAAACCCACAGCTAAATCCAAGGTTTTCTGCACACAAAAGCCTGTCTCATTTTCTACACGGGGAAACATGGACTCTATTTAACACCCTTCCCCCTGGCAGTGGAAGTATGTTGTGGCACTACTGCTCTGCCTACACCGGTGACATACCTGTGACATTAGTATTTACTGGAGACCTTAATGAAATCTGCACTCTTACACTTTTTTCCATGCTGTGTGATCCCAGTGTGGCTCCAGAGTCCTTCCCCTCCCTCATTCTCATCTGCTACTCCAAAATCTGTGCATGTTCACACAGCCTCTTCTCCAGCAGCAAGGAAGGGGGCATATTCAGGCTGAGGATGCTTTCCACAGTACTATGGGATTCAGGGGGCAGCCACTGATCCCAGGAGGAGTAATCCTGGATAGAGAGCCAGAGAAAGGGAGGAGACAGCCCCCTACCTAGTCACACAAGATGAATTTTGACGTCAAAAATGCTCCCAAATATAGACTCACAGAATGGTTCGGGTTAGAAAGGACCTTAAAGATCATGCAGTTCCAGCCCCCCTGCCATGGGCAGTGACACCTTCCACTAAGAGCAGATATAACTGCAAGTATTTGACAATGCTAAAAAAAGTAACCTGGGAGACTTGTTGTTCACCAGTGTAAGTCACTGTATGTGCTGTTAGTGGCACAAAGCCCAGAACAGACTCCTACCTGAGGCACAAGAACCCTCAGGGCACTTCCCATGAGAAAGCAGGGAAGACAGAACGTTAGGTCAAACACAAAACTGCACCTTGAAGCGAGCGAAAGTCATGTTGCTGCTGCAAGGGGTGATTCTGTACTTTTCCTCCCATTCCTAAATTCCCTCCTGATCACCTATTTGGGCCTCTTCCTTTATTCCAGCACTTGTGCTCACCCAGGTGTTCAGCCAGGCCCAGGGAAGAACTGAAGTGCTAGTGCAGGAAGTGGAAAAAGGGACTCTCGCACACAGAGGGTTTTGGGATGGGTGAAGAACTGGACACTCCCTTTGCAACAACGCCAGTGAAACCAACAGCAAATCCACACCCATATCACATCTCCTATACATCAGCTCATCCACAGCTCGTCTGTGCGCGCTCACACACACAGCAGGGAGGCCATCCGAGTAATTATTCTTTCCTGGCCATGGAAGGAAAAGTGAGCTTTTTTTTTAACACAAAGCCATAAATCACAGTAAAACTCAGCCATATTACTGCAAAAACTGATACAAGTATGGAAATGAGGCTGATACAACAGGTTCCTAGCATCCAACCCATCACAAACATTACAAAACCTAAGGCCTTTTTTCTGGCTGACAAACCAGATTCAATAAATGAGCAAACCACAAGCCGTATGTATTCCACACTGGAACCAGTCAGAACCACAAATGCACCTTTGTCATGTTCCTTCTGTTCAGGGAGAGGGATGCAGAATCAGAAGGAGTCTGCCTGATATTTTCAAGACAAAAAGGTCACCAGGCTGATGATTTATAGCAGCACTGCCACTTTTACAGCTACTCATTTACTTTGATTTATTTACTTTGCCTCATGAAATAATATAAATAGGCAATAGGAAAACTGGGAAGGGGTTTAAGTATCTTCCATCTCTTCTCTCTGGCAAAAACCTTTATTAGGCAAGATGGTTGTGGATCCAGCTGGCAATTCTTACATCTCCCCATCCTGAACAAACCAGTTCATTTTACATTTGTAACATCACATCTTTACTTGTGCTTTGTAAATATCAGCCCATTGCCAGGACTAATGAAGCAAAGAAACAGCTGGGTTGAAAGGCTATCTGCAATCTGAAAATACAAGCTGATCTTTGTTATCTCTGGATAAAGAAATCTGTTTCATGCACATTTCTCTCCAGTGTTCCACGAATCCCAAGAAAGCAAACGAAACACAGTTTCTTCCCATTCAGATTGCTATGAAAGACAGGATAACATCCCAATGGAGACTGGTGATTCATAGTCTTGCTGTAAGATGTTACAGTGAACTGGGCAGGAGGAAGGGATGGATCACTGCAGAGTCCAAAGCTATTGAGCAAAAAATTGAAAGTCACAAGAAAAAAGTTACTTTAACAGCCCAGTAACCAGAAATTGATGATGTCTAAAAGAAAAATGCAGGTCATCAAAATGCAACAATTGGCTGCTGGTTCACAGTAAGCTTTCTGACCTGGAGAAAACACTTAATGCTTTGTGACAATACAACTCTCCACACATCAACACGCCCCAGAGCAGACAGACCCCTGTCTCCAGCATGGACAAGAATCACCTACCATGTCCCTAATCCTAACCCTACCTGAAGCCTTTTTCTCTCAAATGTTTCCATTCTTTTTGAAATGAAAAAGATTTTCCAAGGCTTCATCATTCCTCCAGGTCATGCAGGAGCCTTTCACCAGGATCACTGCCAACCTGTGGCAAGTGAAGGCAACCGAAGGTAAGTTTTGATTCTGGAAATACTTATCTGACATCGTAAAAGCTATATAGTATTTAGCACGCATGATAAGGAAAGGTTTCATCCCTGGGTACAAGCAGGAGGAGAGCAATAAAACAAGCCACTGCTCTGTATGCGTACTTTAAGGCAATAGGAGAGTTGATACAGAATATGCCCTTATCTCCAAGCATGTAATATTGCAGTCTTAAATATGGTCCTATTTACTCTTTTTACTATGTAGAGAGGAGCATACAAGTTAAAATAATGACCCGTTGCAATTTACTAAAAGTTGAAGTATCTCAGTTTGTCAAAATTAATTAAACTTTAAAAGCCCCTCATCCAAGAGAAATACTTCAAAAAGCAATAGATATGATGAGCCCATCACATACAAGTGGAAACTGGCAAATGCTGCAGAAAAAGGTGTATAGCAAGCATCAGTACGTATTACAGCTGCTAGGGGGTACATTTTATCAATAATTAACATACAAATATCTAAGAACCCGAAGTAAATGAACACTGGGAAAAACACCGGATTTTATAGCCCATAATTTTGAAGGGAATATGCACTTTGCTGAGTTAAAAATGGTATTTTGTGGGCTTTGCCTTACAACACACTCCTTATGTTCCAGAGGAAGCAAGGGTCAGTCACATCCCAAAAAATCCAAGGGACTTCACCAATGTTAAAGGAAGATCTCACAAACAGCAACAGAACAGAAACAAGAACGTATGCCTTCAAGTTTCTGAAATAACGCTGTGCTAATTTAAGGAGAAAGAAACAGGAAACGGAGCACAAGACAGCTCACACACAGGTTCAGCTTTGCCCAATATGAGCCACTTCTTGTAGAAACAATAAACACCACCAGAGAGATCCAAGACAGCTTCCTTAAGCCCTCTGTTTGCATGATCTGCTTATCTCATTTTTCCATTTATTTTTCTTTTTAGAGAAGATTTTCCCCCAGAGATACCATGGCTCTGTGGTTCCATATTTGGATTAAACAATAAGGCTGACTAAAGCTACGAGTTTTCAGTTGAATGAGTAAGCTTTCAGTAATCTCCTTCTTAAAGAAACAGGCTTTTCTTTTGATTTCTGATACACACTGAAACAGTGCCTCTGTGCTCACAGAATAAACATGATCCATTGCATTCATGCCTATTCCAGGGAGATTCAAGTGTTTCAAATATATCAATGTGAAAGGTTTCAGTTACATTGTAAGTACAAGTTGCATTTCAAGTGCTCTTTCCCAAAAAGACCTAAATCAAAAGCACCCCTCACACCTCAGATAAGGCAGTTATCAGCAGATCTTCCTATACATATGAAATGTGTTATTTTACACAAGGCACACGCAGTTGAAGAGCAAAGGCTCAAAGTTTAGATTTTCTTATTGTTTAAATCCTGATTTAACAGCTCTTCATGCATGACACCATTTTGTACACATCACATGCTTAAACCACATGCAAAAGCTGAACACCAGATTTTAATTAGAGCAATCTTCTATTTTACCTTCTCTAAAGCATTAATTCCTGGGAAGGGCAGAGGCAACAAACTAAATAACAATGTTTTATAACAGTAATATTTCTGCATTATGTTTGGACCACACAATATAATGTACAGCACTTCCTTAGGAAAAGGCATAAGGTAGATGACACTGAGCTTCTTCCAAGTAAATGAAGCTGCTCCACAGTCTGAAATTTCTGTCTCAGTATTATCTAGAAACCGTGGTATAGCTCAGTTTCCACAAAACCTGGACTTGAAACACTTCTTTAGCCACAGTTAAGCAAAGTACTATGGGGATCACTAAAATTCTTGAGACCAAAAGCTTTATATTACTAAACAAAACCTGTTTACTTCTTGCAGCAATACATGCCAACTGCATCAAACCAAGCAAGCAGTGAGTCTGTCAAACCAGCAGCCCATTGGCCTATGCAATGCCACATCTTAGCAAGCACACTTTACTTTTACTGTACCAAGAGTACTGGTCGTCTCTGGTGATACTACCTCCTTCGCTGGCTTCTCAAGTGGTATCAGTGGTTTAGGGTATTTGGATGCTACAATGAGTTTATAAAGCAGGACAGCAATTAATCATTATTTAAAATCTTCCAATCAATACTGGAGTATCTATCAGTACAGAAAGAACCTTTATAGGTCCAGGTCTTACAGCGATTGCACTTGAATGTTTGCAGGCTCTCCTCTACAAAAACATACAGTGAAGTTTCTGAATTTAAGCAAAGAGTTCAGACTAGAACCTGCTTTAAGTTACACAAACAAGTCAAATCTCAGAATATGCAAGAAAACCAAACTACAATGGCAAAACCAATATGCATTTCAGAAAAAAAAGCACCTTGCTGAATGTAGCTCAGAAGTAGACAACTGCAGCAACACTTGACATTTTCTGAGAACAGCTTCAGGATAGTTTTACCATTATTAACAAGCACCAATTTTCTTGATTATGACATTAAACCTCAGCCCTTTATTTACACAGTGGTCTGGAAGGGACTTTCAAAGCTCTTCTAGTTCCAAACTCCCTTCCACAGGCTGGGACACCTTCCACTAGACCAGGTTGCTCAAAGCCCTGTCACAACCCGGCCTTGAATGTTTCCAGGGATGGGGCAGCCACAACTTTTCTTGGCAACCTGTGCCAGTGCTTCACCAACCTCATAAGCAAAGAACTTCTTATTAATATCTAATCTAAGTCTTCCCTCTTTCAGTTTAAAACCATCCCCCCTAATACTGCATGCCCTTGTAAAGTCCCTCTCCAGATTTCTTGCAGGCCCCCTTCAGCACTGGAAGCTGCTCTAAGGTCTTCCCAGAGCTTTCTCTTCTCCAAGCTGAACAAACCCATCTCCTTCCGCCTCTCTTCACAGGAGAGCTGCTCCAGCCCCCTGATTATCCTTGTGGCCTTCTCTGGACTCCCTCCAATAAGTCCACATTCCTCTTGTGTCTGAGGTCCCAGAGCTGGATGCAGTATTCCAGGTGGGACTTCATGAGAGCAGAGCAAAAGGCAGGATCACTTCCCTTGACATTCTGGTCATGTTCCTCTTGATGCAGTCCAGGATATGGCTGGTTTCTGGGCTACAAGTGCGCACTGTCAGGTCACATTAAGTTTCTTGTCAGTCAACATCCCAAATCCTTCTCCCCAGGGCTGCTCTCAATCCAGTCTCCCCCAGCCTGTGTTTGTGTTTGGGATTGCCCCAGCCCAGGTGTACAACATTGCACTTGGCCTTGCTGATCTTCATTGGTTTCACACCAGCCCACCTCTCCAGCCCGTCCAGGTGCCTCTGGATGGCATCGTTTCCCTCTAGTGTGCTGTTGGCAAACTCGCTGAGGGTATACTCAATCCCACTTGTAATACTTATTATGCTATTAATACTGAATATACACAATGTACTATCTATATTAGCATGAACAGTATAAACCTCACACACAGAGCTTAAAGCAGAAAGAGAAAATTACCAAATTTATTCAAAGTTAAAATTTGATGAAAATTTTACCATACATTTAACATTTCCATGAGGTTCTTTGTGTATCAAGATGACAACATGATGAAATATTCAACAGCCCCAAGCTACCTAGATTTGCAGCTTTATTGTTACTTAAGAAAGGAAGCCCAAATGAATCATACACATCCAGTTGAGATAAAGCTTTAATACGAAGGAGACACGAGTGTCTGACTAACGTGACAGTAACTGCTGGAATGAACAATGGAAATAGATGGTTTTTACTGCCCAAGAGCACACGTCGCAGGCGAGGTCTTGTTCATTCATTTTTTGCTTTGGAACTTTGGGATGTGGTTGTGCTTGGGTTGGTTGGTTGGGATTTCACTTTTGAAAGGTTTCTTGGGGGATACTGGGGTCCCTTGATAGGA
>JBCJKH010037212.1:0-19269 GCA_039877255.1 Loriculus beryllinus | reverse complement strand
TTCAGGAGCCTTCTCTTGTCCAGGCTGCCCCAGCCCAGCTCTCTCAGCCTGGCTCCAAAGCAGAGCTGCTCCAGCCCACTGAGCACCTTCATGAAGCATGAATTTTATGAAGAACATCTGCAAGGATGTTTTGGTCTTGCTTCATGGGACATGGAAGTAGTGCCCAGTGCCTTGGAAAGCTTTCCTCTTGGAAGAGCCATTTTAGAATGTGGCTGTGAGCTTTCCAAACATCTGACTTCCAGCAATGTGAGAGGTGACAACTGAATCTGTATAGAGAGAGGAGGCTCTTCTAGGGACCAGAACTGTTATCTCACAGAGTTTTTGGTTGACTAAATACGTTATGGCTTATCAATAGATAAGAAATAGATAAGATATAGAAAGCAAATGTAAAAGGAAGCTTTGAGTAACTAACTTGAGTATCCATTGCTAAAACAATTGCTCTGTTTGCCTGTCCATACTGTTCAGGTGAGGAGTCTGCTGTCTTTTAGACAGGATCAGGAGGGAATTTTGCTGGCACATCAACTTTTCCTGTGCCCTTTTACTTTAGCTTGCACGTGTACCTGCTTACCACCAGGAATCTTCTCTTAATCCCACTCAGTCTTCCTCTTGAGTAACCAATTAATGTGACAATATCACAGTTTACATAAAAGTCATACATTTTATTTGGTAAATGATAGCTAGTTTGAATTCTGCACAGCTGTATATAAAAAGCAGGTGATGATCTTATAAACTGCTAGCTTATACTTGGAATGCAATTTGTAAGAGCCCTGCCGCTTAGGTTATGGAAGTAGTCTATAGCATGACTTCTATAGCAAGAGAAGGAGCAGGTTGTGCTCAGGTTGATGGCTCCTACCAAACAGAAGCAATTCTGTGGGAATTGCTTGTGTTTCACTTGAAAGCTATCCCTTTCCTGTTTACTTGGGGGAGCACTGAAAGCTTTTTAGAGATTCTTCCATTTCTTTTGGCATTGGGCTGTTAATATCTTTATAGATTTTTATCATGGCCTCTTTTTCTAAAGATAGACACTTGGGTTGCTGAAGAGCAGTTCAATAAAAGATACTAAAGTGGATTATCTAAAGAAGGATCTCCAAACATAATGTTCTTGTGTTTTATAAGTGTCCTTTTTGCCCTTCCATAAAAGCTCCATCCCAAAGCTCCATTCTGAAATCACTGAGATTTGTGTCTTCTGTAAAATAAGCCATTTTCAGGGTAAATATTTGGATTTAGGTTTTTATTTATAGTATTTAGATGATAGGAAGATCACCCTTTGCAGTTCAGGAAAAATAAGGCCTTCTCAAGAAAGCATCTCTGTCTCTCTCCTCTGACTCATACATGGAAAGATAAAGATTTAAGACTCCCTAATTGTAGGCATGGAACAGAGGTTGGGTAAAAAACCCTGTTTCCTTTCTTTTACTGGGCTGTAAAATTAGAACTAGAATGAATGCTGGAGTCTGCTTTTGAGTTGCAAAATTGATCCTTAAACTATTGAAGTCAGAATAATGCTGGCAGTAAAGGTCACTCAACCTTAGTCTTAGAACATTTTTAACGAGAGTTGATGAACTGAGGCTCTAAAGCATAAAAAAGTCTCCATCTTTCCTATTTAGAAATAGGCAAGTTTTACAGCTGAAGGAAAAATATTTGTAAACAGGGTTTAATTATCTGTGGAACTCATTTTGAATCATCATTTTAAATGGATTGTTTCCAGCACTTTTTTGGTTAAAATCTGTGGACGCCACCAAGAAATGCTGTTGTAGACATCCTTCTGAAGGACAGGGGACAGTGAGTTGTGCAAGCCCCATGTCCCTGGAGATACACTCTGAGTGTTCCTCTTGTATAAGTGCTTTCTCATTGTTTCTGCTCATAGTTTCCATTAAAACAATTTGTCTCTATGAAAGTTGCAATATTAAAGAGAGTCTCTTAACTGGGCCCATTTTACTTACATCTGTCTGTCTAAGGTTGTTTATTCATCTAAGAGAGTATGGTGTTTGTAATGCTAGCAACAGAAAAGGACTGTGATTTATTGCAAAGCCTCACAAGTGTTTGCTGATGGATGAGCTCGACTCAGATGTCCCAGCTCATAATTCACAAGTCACAACATAATTCAGCAAAGAAATGTCTTTTCTTAGCGTACAGCCCTCTTGCAGTGATGTAACACCAAGTTACTTCAGATGCTGGTGATCACTACAATAAGTAAAGATCAGTGATGTTGGTTAAGCTCTAGCTTCCACCTTTGTTTAGAACAGATTGGATGCAGTGATTCGGCATCGCACAATAGCAACCTCCATGTCCTCCCTGCTGCTCAACAAGACATCTTTGTGAAGGCAAAAGGGGATATTTACATGTTGCCATTTCTTATGTGTCCTGCAGAAAAAATCCTTCCTCTAAACGCATCCGAATCTGCCAACCGTTTGGTTTTGTTTCTCTTGAACTAAATATTTCTGCTTTCCCATCAATTTATTTTAAAAAGCTCCCGCTATCCATATGTCAACTCAGACATTGCTCAGTGTTCACATCCTGGAGCAGGTGAGGTGCCAGTTATATGCACAGTGCCCAGCCCACTTGTGGGCTTGGGAAAGCTGTTGAACACAGTGAGGTTAATGTTAAAACACAGGGAGATGGAGGTTTTCCTGCACTTTTATTTGGATTATGGGCTTACTGGTTGTACCTATGGTTAGGATAGTGCTTGTTAAAGAAGCTGGCTGTTGGAGTCTGGAGGGATGGTGTGAACAACCATGGCTACTTCAACAAGGGCTTTAAACCTAATAACCCCCGCTGTTAAGTATGTTCACTATAACTTCCATGTCAGCCGAGATATCACCTAACAGTTGGAAAAACTAAGCAGAAGGTAGTGGTTTGAACCATGATGTGAACAGCCCTTTCCAAGAAATCTGCAACCTACCACAAAGGGAGTCAGTTAGTAGTTACCTGGTAAGTGCCAACGTATTGTGTTGGCCTCTGGCACAGGCCTCTAACAAGCAGAGGTAGCCTAGATGTGGTACCATCCTCTTCCTCCATGGGCAGGGTGTTCATGGGCAAATTTGGTCCAGAACCACAGGTTGGGCAGGTTCAGAAGAGGCAAATCTCTTCATTAACTCTGTACTTATCAAGGCAGTTGTTGCAATTAGCTTGTTCATACAATGATTTGGGTTGGGAAGGACCTTAAAGATAATCTTGTTCCATTGAGTCAGATCGCACAGACCTTAGCTTTATACCTGGATTTTGAATCCTGATGGTGAAATTTGTTATTTATGATACAAAACCAGGTTATTTTCCTATAACGTGGTCTCTGCATCACCACAGAGAACACGACAGTCTCAGGAAAATCTTTTTTATCAGTGTTGTTAGTCAAGATTTGATGATACTTTAAACAGCAGGAGATTAGACTTCCAAATTTGCAGCAGAGGCTATTTTGGGCAGGGATTGGTATAATCCTGCTTGGTAATAGATGCTTCCGTGTGCCAAACAGGGAGCACAAGGTACAGGTTGATCTCACCAGCAAAGGTCGAATCCTACTCACACTCACCAAGTACGGGTTTGAATAATAAATGCTTTTCCTTCCTGGGGTGAAGACACTGAGATTTTCAGTCTTGGCATCAGTTGGACTGCAAGAAATGGATTGCTTTGTTTTTAATGCTTTGCAACAAAACAACTCAAGAGTGGTTACCCGACCTGCGCTGATAAACCAAGAGATCTCACAGGACACGAGTGGAGCTGCTCTTTTGGGCCAGGCTGCCATCTGCAGGCCACTGCTCTCCATGCTGGAGCGATTTGAAGCAGGCTTTGGGGCTTTTTTTCCTTCTCCAGAAGTTCTTATTAAAATATGATTGTAAAAACGTTAAATTGTTGTTGTTAAAATAGATATTAAAAAGCAACTTGTTACAAAGTGCTTTTTCTGGGTAAATATCACATAATAAATCCAGTTTGTCTCCATCTGATCCTGTGAGCAGTCACCTCAGATCTGGAAAACCTCCAAGGATAGCAGAGATATATAAGCCTTTTTAGATTTCTCTAGAGGTTAAGAATGTGCTTTTATCATCTGTTGTTCAGTTCTATAAGTAAATGTTTTTGTCCCCTTTAGAAAGGGGATATTTCATCTGACAGCTGAATTCTGTCCATCATTCTCAGTCCATTAAATCTTTATGGTGGTGGTCTTAGATGAACTGTAATATTCAACTCCTGTTGAATGTTAGAAGTTGTGTTGAGAATGGGATATGCGTATATGACTACCAAGTGCTGAAGGCTTTCCGAGCATCCCAAAGATTGTGGGGTTTATAGTCCACAAGTGGATAGAGAATGCAACAAAGCTGTTTGGTTTCTAATACAGCCAGTCTTGGCTGCTGGTACTTCACAGAGGCCATCCCTACCTGTCCCAGTCAAAAGAAATGCAACACACTCAGTACAATTCAGCAGATTTTTGTCAGTAGTAGCTAATGTAGATTAATGTTGTATGTATCACTGACTTGTATTTCAGTAGCTTAAATGTACCTATTGTTACCTTCTTGTTTCCCAGGTATTTGAGAACTAAATGGTCTGTGCTTTCCTTATTTTTGCAATTATTGGTAAGAAATCTTTATGGAGTGGTTCATTTGGGAGAGAACTTACTGTATGTAAATGACTGATCCATTTACAATTTCAAAGGCATAATAAATGAAACGTTTGGTGTGTACCACATAACCTTAAGATCCCTTTTTATCTTTGTTTTAGGTCTTCCTGAACAACACTACAGCCTCACGTGGTTCCTTAGCCCCATCCTGGGCTTGATCTTCACTCCGCTCATAGGATCGGCTAGTGACCGCTGCACGCTGAGCTGGGGCCGCCGGCGGCCTTTCATTCTTGCTCTCTGCATTGGTGTCCTCTTTGGAGTTGCACTTTTCCTTAATGGTTCTGTTATAGGTAAGTAATGAGGAAACCATTTGCATGTATCTCCTGCTAACATAGCTGCTGTCATATTTTGATGTAGGAAGTTAAGTTAACGATAAGTTAACTTGTGTTGAGTATTATTAAAATCATTGGAAATCACTGTATCTGAGCTATGCACCTTGCATGGTTTCATCCTTACTCTAACGTTAGGGTGCTGTGCTGAGGATTGTGCAGACGTGGCTGTAACTAGTAATACAGTGTTGTTAATACAGTGGTTGCCAGCACAATGTTTGTAGTGGCTGAGACGAATAGGGTCGATCTTTGACATGGGAAAATTGTAGCAACCTGTTCACAGGGAAATGTTTCCTGTTGTGATCCATTTTCCCTTTAATGCATATCTGGCAACACATCCTGTTTCCAGCATTATTTCAGAAATTATCTTTTCACTTTTTCTGGTGCTTTTCTTAGAGCTGGTATTGAAAGAGTCCAGAGCACAGTTAATATTTGTTTATCAAAAAACCATGTGGGAAAATCATTTTTCCTGAGCCCCCATCAAAGCTGGTAAAAATAGTTTCCCTTGAACATAGTTTACTACAGACCTTAATCTCCAATGTCTTTGTAAATTTAGGGTAGGAGAGGTGACAGCAAGTACATTTGGGGAACTGTTTACATTATGGTTGGACTGATGCAAATGAAAGGAACTTAGCACCTAATAATATCCTCTTGGCTCTCTCTTTTTGGGATTTCGATGCAGCTCCATTGTCAAAGAGTTTTACTCAGAGGGAAATGAGTGCAACATTACCTTGGCTCAGCATGTTTGCTTTTTAAAGCCAGGGTTTGGGTGCCTTATAACGGGGTTTAGTTCTCTGCAATGGACAAACTGTTCACATGAATGACATTTAACTTATTCTGGTTTAATTTCCCCAAGTAATAGATGTTAATTATTTGAATTGCTCTCATATGGTATCGGTTGTATTGTGGTGATGTGTCTCCAAGACTTACTCCTCCTCCTCCAGATGTATGCAACATGTTAGACTGCATTATGAGATTTTAATTGATGGGAAGCTCTTACTTCAGCACAGTAGTTTAAGTCAGTAGCCATTGATGCTGGCAAGCAAACCTTATACACAGTTTATGGGCTTGTTTTGAAGTATCTCACCTTGTAATAAGGTTACAAAAATACTGTCTGTGATTTCTGTCTACTTTTTGATTGCACAGTAATCCAGTCTGTGCGTGGCTCTCCAGAAACCCTGTGCTTTCCAGGTACTCTAGTGGTACTCTTGTGCCATGAAACTTCTTTTAAACACAGGGGGTGTTGCACTGCACTGCAAAAGTGAGCTGAGTGCTTTATGCATCCTTTCCTGGAACTGGCTGTGGTAGATTCTGAAAGAAAACTCTGTTCTGAAAAGCACTTTAACACTGCTGTGCCTCTCCCGAGGGAGCCTGATGTGAACTGAACTGAAGTAATAGCTGTTCTGTGTTCTTCTTTAGATCTCTTCCATACAAGAAGATCAAGGTTTGCCACTAACATTCAGCATCATAGAATCACAGAATGCCTTAGGTTGGAAGGGACCTTAAAGATCATCCAGTTCCAACCCCCTGCCGTGGGCAGAGGCACTTCCTTTAGACCAGCATTTACATCAGCATAAGACAGCACTTAATGTCAGTGTAAGACAGCACCTGAGCTACTATTTAGAGCAGATGTACAATACGATAAAGCAATAAAAGAGGTTTGTTAATCCTAATAATAGCACAGCCATGTCCCAGGAGAACACCAGTGGATAGATCTTATTCAGCCCTTATTCTCTCCACTATATGCACTGTTCAGGTTTCCAACAAATCTAAAGCACTGACACCATTGCTGTTTCCTTTGTAATATTCAGCTGAGTGTGGAATACATATGAACTTCTTCAGCATTCAGAGGCCTTGGTATAAGTGAGGATTGAATATGAAGGAATCAGCTGTTCAGATTTAGCTGATTTTCGGTGGCTCAGCCACTTCATCTCTTTCCACAGTCATTTCCATCAGTTACACTAATGGTTTTATGAGTGTTGCATGTGTAACTTCTAAATCTCCCTGATCCAAGTAATTCACACTCTTGTCAGTCATTTATTTCATGACAAATTCCCCAGCTATACACTAATGCTGCCTTTCTACTCAGCAGACAAAAAGCATTTCATCCCCTGCTATTAACATAAGCCAACTGATGCTTCTTCCAATGCAAAATCCCTTTGTGTTGCTTCAGCTTATAAAAGTGATCTGGAAAATACAAATAAGGAAAGAGAGGGTTGAAGGGGTTAAAATGCATTTGTCCTGGTGTACTGCGACCATTGCTTATTTGGCACCATGGCAAGAAGGCTGTCAATAGCCAGTGCTCTGAAAAGTTTAAGAGATACTTTTAAAACAACATACTGCAAACATATTTCTTACATATTACAAATATAAGAGTATAATCTTTGTCCCACAGCTTCCATGAAGCTGTGCCAAAGAGTTGAAATTGCCCTTCTACTCTGTAAAGGAATGTTTCCAGTGAGCATGTTGGCCACTTTTCTCTTAAAGAGTTAAGCTTGCTCGTAGTAGTTTTCACTTTTAGGACAATGTGCTCAGATCCCTCTTCTGTTTCTCCTTAGGTCTGGCTATCGGTGATGTCCCAGATAAGCAGCCCATTGGAATAGTTCTCACAGTGCTTGGTGTTGTGGTGTTGGACTTCTGCGCCGATGCAACAGAAGGGCCAATTCGAGCCTACCTGTTGGATGTGGTGGACAGTGAAGAACAAGACATGGCCCTTAACATCCATGCATTTTCAGCTGGTATGGAGTTAGTCGATGTGGTTTTTGCAGCTGTCAAGTCTTCCTGATGATCCAGTGTGACTGAGTTGATTGTTTTCTCTTCCACAGGTCTTGGAGGAGCAATTGGTTATATGTTAGGAGGGCTGGACTGGACACAGACCTTCTTGGGTGATATTTTTAAGTCTCAAGAGCAAGTCCTTTTCTTCTTCGCAGCCATTATTTTCTCTGTCTCCGTTGCTCTCCACCTTTTTAGCATTGAAGAAGAGCAATATAACCCCCAGCAGGACAGGATTGATGAAGAAGGAGACACCCTTTCCAGTGTCAAACTCAGCGGTAGTCTTCCCCCTGTGAACCGACTGAATGTAATTAGTGAGGAAGAGCCGTATGGAACCTCCATGTTCCACGATGAGGTTCAGTCAGAGCAGGATCTCAGTATGGAGTTCCTCGAGGTGAACATTGTGAGAAGCAAGAGTGACTCGGTTCTACACATGCCCGATGCTACATTGGAAATTGAATCAGAGCTGCTTTTTCTGCATGACATTGAACCCTCCATTTTTCAGGATGGTTCCTATCCAAACACTCCCCACAACACAAGCCAAGAGACCATGAAGTCCAAACTCAACCACCTCTCTGCTTTCCTCAGGGACAATGAGAAAGAGGAGGACATGTTGCTTGATAATCGTTTAAACGAAGATAAAGTCCCAAACATCAATGGCTCCCTACCAAAAGAGTTCCTCAACGGACACGCTAGGATAGGCATGAAGCAATCCAGCACTTCAAACTCCATGCGGCGGCGGCGGCACATGTTCTACCGTCAGCCATCGTACACCTTCTCCTACTACGGCAAGATAGGCTCCCACCGCTATCGCTTCCGTCGCGCCAACGCCATCGTGTTGATCAAGTCCTCACGCAGCATGAATGATATCTACGACATGCAGAAGTGGCAGCGACAGAGGTGCAGACACAGGAATCAGAGCGGCACGACGAATTCAAGTGGGGACACAGAGAGTGAAGAGGGGGAGACCGAAACCACTGTCAGGCTCTTGTGGCTGTCCATGCTAAAGATGCCAAAGGAGCTGTTGAGACTGTGCGTCTGTCACCTCTTAACTTGGTTTTCCATCATTGCTGAAGCTGTGTTCTATACGGATTTCATGGGACAGGTCATCTTTCAGGGGGATCCAAAGGTAAAGGAACGCTTACCACTGGCAAAACTGCTTTTGGTTACTCGTTTCTGACATGTTCTCATCACGATGGGTTTGTGCTTGTGTTTGCTGCAGGCCCCTTCTAACTCAACTGAGTTACACGCCTACAATGCTGGAGTTCAGATGGGATGCTGGGGATTGGTCATTTATGCTGCTACTGCTGCTGTATGTTCGGGTAAGAGCCTGCACAATCATACAGTGGAATTCATCTCATTTCCATTCACAAGGGAAAAAGAGTTTTGCTTCAGTTACCATCAGCCTCCTTAGGGATGAAGGATATTTTGGAAAATACATGGTCATGTGGGGGGGGCTTCTTTAAGAATCAGTATTTTAAAATTCCCCAAATGTAGAGGTGGAAATAGGAACAGATGGGTTAAGTGGCATAAAGCACAAAATGCTATCAAAGGATGTTGGATGGCATTTAGCTAGTCATCAGGAAACTAAAATGATGCCTGTGAAAAGATTCAAGCATATGTGAGATGGGTTTTGCAAAGCCTGGTTTTAAAATCCAAGTTATAAATACCTATTTGGCAAGTCTTTCATGCTCTCTAGGAACATAAACCAGCTACAGACAGTTTGGGTTTGGAATACAGACTCTGAACCTGAGAGCTTTGACACGTTCTGCCTTTTGCAGCACATATGTAGGCACATCTCCACCATAGATCAGCATGGTTGGGACTGCCTCCATGTTGAGACATGTCCAAGTTCAGGTGGGCAGCTTGTTTCTGAGCACAAACTGAAATGTGTGGCTATAAACATCAATTACCTGATTGCTTTGCTTAGGAGAATTGTTTGCATTAGAAACAGAATCTGTGCTCAGGGTGTATTTGCACTGATAAAGTTCATAAACAGGCAAGATGGGCTGAGTGAACCATGGTATGTTTGAATCTCAAAGCATTTTGTTCTGCCTCAGACTTGAAGGCAAGTCTCTGAGCTCATTTATTCCCTAGTTTCTGAAGGAGCAACATCTTTTTCCATGTGAGAGTTGAGCTATGCTGCTAAGACAGGCCAAATATGCAGTGAGCACCCGAGTCCTAAACAGCGTATGTACCTGTCAATACACAATCAATACCATAGAACTTCTCTGAGTAAGCTGATTTTTATGTTTCATTCTTCATCTCCACAGCCTTGTTGCAGAAATACTTGGACAACTATGACCTTAGCATAAAAGTGATCTACATCCTGGGCACACTGGGTTTCTGTGTTGGCACTGCAGTGATGGCTATATTCCCCAATGTGTACGTCACCATGATAATGATCAGCACTATGGGAATAGTGTCCATGAGCATCTCCTACTGCCCCTATGCACTTCTGGGACAATACCATGATATTAAACAGGTACGTGGAATGTTTTCAAGGCTCTGTCCAACCTGGCCTTGAACACTGCCAGGGATGGAGCATTCACATCTTTGGGCAGCCTGTTCCAGTGCCTCACCACCCTCACAGTAAAGAACATTCTTCCTTATATCTAACCTGACTTCCCCTGTTTAAGTTTAAACCCGTTGCCCCTTGTCCTGTCACTACAGTCCCTAATGAAGAATCCCTCCCCAGCACCCTTGTAGCCCCCTTCAGACACTGGAAGCTGCTCTGAGGTCTCCACACAGCTTCTCTTCCCCAGGGTGAACAGCCCCAATGTTCTCAGCCTGTCTCCATACAGGAGCTGCTCCAGCCCCTGATCATCCTTGTGGCCTCCTCTGAACTTGCTCCAACAGCTCCATGTCCTTCTTATGTGCTTCAGAAGGGTCTCACAAGAGCAGAGTAGAGGAGGTAGAGTCACCTTCAACCAAACAAGAGCTGCTACTGAAATCAGGTGCTATTAGCATCAAACTGGCTCAGTAAGGTCATGATTGCTGAACCCTGTGCTGAGGTATAACAAGATTTGTGCATATGATAGATGAAGAGAGATTAAATAGTTACTGGAGTATGTATTGTATACCTAGATGTTACTACTGTTTCTGATGTGTTATGTTAGCATCACTAAGGTTTTTCACAGTCTTAGGTACTGAGGTGAATCTGGAAGTGCAGCTTTAAGTTTGGAGAGATGAAAGACAAACTGATTCTGCTGGAAACAAGAACACATTTATTTTCTGCTCTTTAGCACTGTTCCATTTGGACTACAGATTCCAGGAGGAGCATTTGTTTTGTTTCTTCATTTGGATGAGGATTCCTTTTTAGAATCATAAAACCAGTTTTCTTTAATGTAAATTCTTTTTACAAAACCTAATCCTGAAGCCAGTTCATGCTAGTAGTGCTCCAGTAAATATCTGCTTTTTGATGCGAGATGAGGAAGCCAGTGCTAAGCAGATCAGGAGGCTGTTACTGTAGATGTTGCACAAGGATTGCACAAGGGTGACCACTTGAGGAGAACTGTAGTGTGATTGTAGTTTAATCTCATCCATTGTTTCCCCTCCTAAACACGTTTCTTGTCTCCTTCCAGTACATCCAGCACAGCCCCGGGAACTCCAAGCGCGGCTTCGGCATAGACTGCGCCATTCTGTCCTGTCAGGTTTACATCTCCCAGATCCTCGTGGCCTCCGCGCTCGGTGGCGTGGTGGATGCGGTCGGCAGTGTCAGGGTCATTCCCGTGGTGGCTTCGGTGGGATCCTTCCTGGGGTTTTTGACAGCCACCTTCTTGGTGATTTACCCTGAAGTCAACGAGGAGCCAAAGGAAGAGCAGAAGGGACTTGATCCTCCAAAGCCAACCCAGGCCAACGGCACGAGCACCGAGAAGCCGCCCGTGCTGAAGCTCACACGCAAAGGAGAGTCTGTGACAGGGCTGGAGGGTGAGTCAGCCGTGTGAGGCCACCGCTGCTCCTTCACCACATTCCAGGGAGTTGCAGGTGCAGGATCGAGGACTTGGGGTCGGGTTTTTCTTTTCCAGGAGAACAAATTCGGATCTTCACTACTTGTAGCTGAAAACGAAAAGGCAGTTTTGTGCAAACATGTAAATGAAATCCTGTAGTCCTTCATCTAGGTTTGAAGCCGTAGCTGTGGCGCCGATTGCTTTCTCTCCAGCTTAGAAATGTCATCTCTGAACACTTTTTTTATTAAGGATACATTTAGATTTCGAGTAAGTTTTATTAACCTGCATGAGACTCACAGTGTATACAGTTAGCTGTTAGAAAAAAAATGAAGTTTTCAGCTGTTATTAACTGAAAATGGAAGCTCTCTCAACTTAGTCTCTTGCTACCTTTTTTTGTCTGACCGTTTCAGGTTTCACTCGTGTAACAGCTCAATCAAAACGCTTTGACATCTCGATCCATTTCTTTCCACGAGCATGATATTATCGGTCTGACAGCGACAGTTGTTTAATGTTCATTTTAGATTTCATGGGGTTTATTAGTGCAATGACAAAGAATGGGTTTCTTTGCTGTTATTTTCAAGCAAAACAAAAGCAATTAATGCAGTTTCTAAGAAACTGCTGTGAATCTTTCAGTCACACTGTTAACAGCAGCTCCCAGGTCTGCTGCTTGTCAAGAGAGGGTGATGCTGAGTGCTTGATGTCAGCTGTAGATGGAAGGAGAAGCAGTGGGGAGAGGTGATCAGCACTCACAGGTTCTTATCACAAGTGCTGCATATTATGAATGTCGTTGGAATATGCTGTGACAATGTGCGCTGGTGAACTTGGTATTTAAACCTGATCATCTCTGTAGGAAGCTGCTATGGAGAAAGGGTATCTCTGGGGTCAGTTTCATGTGGATTCTCTTTCATAGGGAAAGGAAGTCATTGCTTAATTGCACTTTGATCCTTTAACCTCCTGGCTGGGAGCTCAGCAGCCAAGGTAAAGGCACGGTGTCAGTACAAGGTAAACCCAAGGCCTACCTCCGTCATGTTACGGCACAGTCTGGGTGTATCAAAATCTGTGTAAGAAACAGTTTTTAGGCCTTAAAATTCAATCCATGTGTTGCTGTTCCCGTCCCTGTGTTGGAGGAATCGTAGGCTCTTCACTGTCCCAGTGTCATCAGCGCAACCTCCACATCCCCTTCCTTGATTCAGGACATAGCTGCAGTGCAAAGACCTTTGTTCTGTGAAGAGCTTGAAAGAGTTGTGCAAATCTGGTTCAAAATAGCTCTTGCATCCCTAGCAGCGTGCCCCAGCCCATGGGCAGCCACAGCTCAGTGCTCCAGGAGCCATCTAAAAGCAACTTCAGAAACCAAGCTTCCATATGTTATCTTCTGAGCAGTGTTTGTGATGCTGGTTTTACTCATTCCCACATGGTCCCATGGGCTGCAATTAATCCATGTGCTAAACAGACAAATCACAGCTCGTTGTAAGGTTTCTGCTGCCTCAGACTCCTCATACTGCACTGCTTCAAAAGGCATGTGTAGGTGATGGTGCAGTAGAGTCATCCAATGGAAGAACATCTATTTCACACAGAAAAGCAGTTTTTAACAGATTACTTGAATTGTCAGTGGATTGAAGAGCCATGTGGTTTAGTGTGCTTGAAGTTAGAGCTCAGTCTTGGCCAACATCATTGACATGGATGCCTGGTAGCATCCATGGCTTTCTTAGCTGAAGGCTTTCAGTGCTGATGTCCTGTTCTGTCGCAGGGGACAATGTTGGGTTTAGGCTGGTGCAGTCACCCAGCACTGAAGTACACATACTCCCCTAGGATTTAGTGGTTGTTTGGTTTTCCAAGTATCTTGAGGAAGTCTCTTTTGTCTTTAAAGTGTCTGTTTTCTATGTAAAACATATACTGTGACCTGTGTTCAGACAGGGGACTGATACTACTGAAGAACATGAGACCAGGAGGAAATCAGTTGTGAGAAACACTTGAACTGAACTTCTGCCGTGAGCTTGATCATCTCAGTTGCATTTAATATATATCCTGGTGATGTTCATATAGAACAGGTTGTGATTCACCCTATAACTGGCATTAGTGTAAAACACACACTGAGTTAGACATCTTAAAGTGGCTTTAATACTTTATATTTGAAGCTCCTTGAAGATTCTGCTTTTGTTGCAGTGAGCACTGTCAAATCCTCACTATTTTAACCTTTGGTTCTGTTTCTTCTATAGTTTAAATCTCTGCATCTTCTGACCAGTGCCAGCCTTATCCTTTTCCCCAGTGAGTTTCATGGAGCAGCGTGGTTTCCAATCACCATTTACTCCACATGGCACCTTCCTCAGCCAAGATTTCTTTCCCAGCACCATCAAGCTGACCAAGGTCTTGCTGCAGAGAGGAAGCTGAAGCTCCCTCTCATTCCACACCCAGCAGAGGGAAGGTGAAACCCTTTTGGGGTGAGCTCACACACGTTTATTCAGCTGTCTCAGTCAGGGGAAGGACATTTCCAGCCCAGAGGTTCTCAGTCAGAGGCAGGGTCAGCTTTGTCCCAGCCAGCATTTGGCATTGCCTCGTGGCTAAGAAGTGGATGTTAAAATCCATGTTTAGGGTTGTTTCTGGGGCAGTTTAATGGCTGTTTGTAACAGAACACATGGATGTACACACTGGCGTGGAGCAGGAAGCTCTGCTTCACCCCCCTGTAATGCTGAAGGAAATCATTCATTGTAAACATGCTGAAGCATTTGTATTGCCAGAAGAAGGAGCCAAAGTGTCTCCTCCTGTCCCATGGCCATGGAACCACCACACTGCCTGCATTGTGCTTGCCAGGGAGGCCTCCAGAGAGCCTCCACAGCAATGCTCTGCTTGAATTTGAGTTCTCTTCCTAACCCCAGCACTTCTCAGGTAGACTGGGCCATGATTTAGGTCTTCCTGTGTCCCTTACCTTTTCTTTTGATACCAAAATAATTCATTTTTTGATCATGATCAAAAGGTATAAAGTAGGATTTTATCTGTTTGTTGCAGAAGTTGTGGGAAGAGAGATCTGAAAGTGGCTTTTATTTATTCCTGGTGACAATAAGCATCACTTTTAGTTTGTATTACTGTAGAATCACATTGATCCCACGTGCTCCATCCCTTTACTGCAGTAGGCTCAAGGTTTGGTGGCTTCATTCTGTGTTGCTCTGTGCTGTCAACAGCTTTAACACATTCTGCTGCAGTGCTGGTGATGACAACCTCAGACATGAGACACTGTAGGTGCTCGGATCTCAAGTGCTGAGAGCACTAAGCTGCACATCAGAGATAGATACTTCACATGAGAGCAGAGAAGCTCAGACTTCAACCCCTCAGCAAGGCATAGCATGGATTTGCACTGGTGGGTTATTGCAGGAGTCCAGTGGGATCTGCGCTGGTTGTGAATGGCAGTTTCAGGCTCAGAGCAATAATTTCTTAGGAATGTTTCTCTTCCTGATGGTTAGGTGGTTTTCAAAGAGGTTTCTTACCTGAATAAGCTTTTAATAACATGGATCTGGTCATTTGCTAGTGCTGGAGTGAGCATTTATGGAAGGATGCGGGTTGTTCGTCATCAGAAGGGAGGAAGGCAATAAATCCAGTGGAGGTTCGTGCTTCTTGAAACACACCCTGTCCTTTCCCCTTTCACTTGGAGCCTTTATGGACTAAGATGTTCCCAGTGTGGTGGGCTGGGAAGGAGGTAGCTGCAAGTTCAGCCTCTGGGGTTTGTAACCAGTGCTGATGCTGGAACACAAACCCTGTGATGATGTTGTGTGAGGTTTTCCACAGAAGCATGGAAGTGAGGGCTGAGGCTTCCTCATTCCTCTCCCATCTGATCTGAACCCTTCAGCACATGGAATGACAGCAGCAGAAACAGTGATTGGTGCCAGGTACCTCATTAAAACCTCAGTTCCATCATTAGACTCATCCATCCATCATCGACTGGTGATGAGCTGGGTCCTCCTCCTCCAGCATCCACCATTACAGCAGTGGGATGTTGTGGCCGTGTGGATTGAGGTCCCATTTGTGAGTAAGGTGGGGAGGAACACAGGGTGCTCCTGGGCAGGAGGGGAATTCAGGGCTCAGGATTCATTCATTTCTGATGGTCACTCATGGTCTCAATGATGTAACCAGGTTGCTGCCGCTCCACTGCTCCGTCCCTGCAATGAGTTGCAGTTGACCCCCTAAGGGTTGGGGTTTTAAGGTGTGTGTGTATCTGGGTGTTGGTACGTTTACATACACACTGCTCTGGCCAAAATACTTTCAGTGCTCGTGTGCTCATCACTGTCCTCACCATGTTCTCAACTGAGCTCCTCCAGGTTTCCCTCATCCCATTCCGATGCGAGACGAGCTCAGCTCTAAATATGTATCCTATCTAAGCAACTCAACTCCTGCATGGTATCCAAGCACATGGAGCAGCTTCAGCACCTGGACTGTCTATTTGTGGAAGAGTTTCTTTGCAGCTGGTTTGTCCTTGTTTCCTTTGTAAAAGGCCAAATAAATGTAATGAACACCAAATGTTGCACAGGAAAACGTTAGTGACGACTGTGTAGGAGAAATAACCAAACTGTGTTTTTAATTTGCAGAGTCTTTATGGGGCCAGAGCCTCCTCTGCCTCTTTTGTTCTTCCTTAAACGACAAAGCTGAACGTTTGTAAAGTCCAAACTGGTCATTTTGTGGCACTACCCAAAGGTCTCTGTTTCTCGTGTTGCAGCCAGAAGGAGCCATTGGGATGAGCTGCAGAACCTCAGCTGGAGCTTGAACACTTAGGGAATGGTGTTAGATGACAACAAAAAGGCTCAGTTGTCTTTTCATGATGTGATCTGCTCATGGGGTGTTCCAGGTTTCCCTGTGAGTTGAACTGAGACCATGTCCTACAGAACCAGTTCTCTTTGGTTCCTCACTCCTGCGGCTCTCACAGGTTCAACATCATCTTCCCTCAGCCCAGGGAGCACAGGGGACCTCGAGTGGTACCCAGAGGGACAAATAACATCCCCCATCATCTGATACAGTGAAAAGGCTTCTGATGCCCTCTAGACTGCTACAACTTGAGCAAACCCCAGGACATGGCTCCATTTGCCATGCTCTGATGCATTTCTAACTTAAATTAAGCTGAAATCTGGACTTCAACATCCACTGGGATGCTTCAGCCCAACGAGGCATCACCTTATTTCCTCTGCACCTACTCAGTCCTCAGTGGTACCCAAATTGCCATAAATAGCTCCAAAAAAACCAAGACTTCTTACTCAGCCACTCAGCAGCTCCCAGTCTGATTGATCATTGCTTCTGCTGTAACACAGACACCAAACCCTTTGGGTAGCCCACTGACCAGCTCCTTTGAAATGCCTCCTGTTCATAGCAAGCTGCATTTTAGGCATCTCATAGCGGGGAAATGAACTAAAAAAGGCTTAAAAAAAAACGATAAAAAAAGAGAATATTTAGTTCCTTTGAGAACTGGCCATATGACAACTACTGTTTTATCAACTTATTAAGTTGGGGCACTATACTAGCTCTTGCTGAGTTTAGCAATGTTTATAAGCATGTGTTAAACACATACTGTTGTTTTCCGAGGAAAAAGGGATAAAGCAAAGTAATGTCACAGATGAATGTTTGAGTGCGTTGAGGGCATCAATGTATGGGTGATGTTGCTTTCGACACTGTTGAGCTTATTTTCTGTTTGGAAGTTGAGAAAGGAAGGCGATTTGTTGCATGAGAACTGGGTTATTGTGTTCTGCACTTTCTGTTCTTTGGGTTTTTTGTATACTCTCGACTTGGTTTATTCATGTCTGCGTAGAGAGGAGGAATCGATGTAGAACCGTTCTGCTCCACACACGCATTGTGTTTGCTCCCTTGTTCTGTAGTTTGATCTTAATAAACATTTCAGTAAGAGTTGGTGGCTCCTGGCCCTGTGCTGGAGGTGAGGAGGGAGCCCATGCCCCTCCTGGTTGTGAACTGATGTGATGAGTGCTGCAGCTCACAAACCCTGGAGAAGCTCACCCCAACGTGAGCTCACCCCAACGTGGTTCACCGTGGGGTTCGGGTGAAAAAAGGAGGGAGCACAGAGGGAGTTAAGGGTCAGAGATGGTCCTGACATCCCTGTGTTCCCTTCTGGGTTGGAAGGGACCTTAAAGATCATCCAGTTGGGTAGGGACCCCTTCCACTAGAGCAGGGTGCTCCAAGCCCCCGTGTCCAACCTGGCCTTCAACACTGCCAGGGATGGGGCAAGTCCCTGCACCCCTCAGGGTCTGCAGCAGCCACGGGGGCATCGCTCCCATCCTGAGGGCACGGCTGGCATTTGGTGCCCATGCACCCCATGAGCCCTCGGCACTGGAAGGGGCTGTAGCAGCGCCTGTTGCCAAGGGCCACTCTGAGGTGTTTATGGAGGAAACCCAGCGACTGCTCGTCCCCACCTCTGCGTGGCTGCTGCTGCTCTGCTGAGCACCCCAATGTGCTGTGTCCCGCAGGATCAGACTCACTGCACACCCTGCATGGCTGTGCCCATGCAGGCTCCAGGCTCAGACCTCCTGCCCTCCCAGACCCGCTGCCCAGCAGCTCCAGCCTGGCTGCACAGCACACACAGGATCCCAGAGCTCACCGGGCACATGGGATGTGCCTGCCGGGGCTTTCATCCATGTCCATTCCATGTTCATCTCCATGTTCATCCCTTGTCCCCCACAATGAACGATGGTGACAGCACAAACACCGTTGAGCTGGGGTCCCATGCACTGGGCAGCGCTTCACACCCCAAAAAAGGGTAGGGAGCAACCACACAGCAGGGAACCAGCCCTGGAGGACCCAGCGATGGTGCGGAAGGACAGGGCCTGAATCCTGGGGCCAAGGGCAGCGTTTGGCTCCTTGTCTGGCCCTGGGAGCTGCAGTGGTGCCAAGTGGCATTGATTTGTCCTGGCATCCAGGGGGGCACAAAGGGGACCTGTGCTGAGGCACTGGGGTAAAGCACCATGGAGGGAGAAGGCAGACATGGGGGCAAGCCATAGGTCACATCCTGCTCTGTCCTCTGCTCCCAAGCAGCAGCTGGGACCCACATCAGTACCACACAACTGGAAATTGATGCAGAAAACAGCAACAGAGGGAAGTGATTCCTGGAAGGGTGAGGATGGGGTTTGCTGAAGAGCTGACAGCAAAAGGCAGATTCAATCTGTGCTGGAGGAGAAGGGGCCTTGCCCTGTGAATACACCAACAGCAGCCCATGGGGGCTGGGTGGAAGCAGAAGAAGGGGCTGTTTCTTACCTCCCTGCATGGCCCTGGCACAGCCTCACTTCCCAAGCAGCTCCTGGCTGCAGCCAGGTTATAGAATCATGGAATCACAGAATGGTTTGGGTTGGAAAGGACCTTAAGATCATCCAGGTCCAACCCCCTGCCATGGGCAGGGACACCTCACACCAGAGACCATGTCACCCAAGGCTCTGTCCAACTTGGCCTTGAACACTGCCAGGGATGGGGCATTCACAACTTCCCTGGGCAACCCATTGCAGTGCCTCAGCACCCTCACAGTGAAGAATTTCTTCCTCATATCCAATCTAAACTGCCCATGTTTAAGTTTTAACCCGTTACCCCTTGTCCTGTCACTACAGTCCCTAATGAAGAGTCCCTCCCCAGCATCCCTATA
>JBCJKH010037208.1:0-29930 GCA_039877255.1 Loriculus beryllinus | reverse complement strand
ACCTACCTTTCATCTGCTTTCTTATCAGATGATTAAAGGAATTGGAAGTGGTCAAGGCCAGGTTGGACAGGGCTTGGAGCAACCTGGTCTAGTGGAAGGTGAACCTGCTTGTGGCAGGGACATTGGCAGGAGGTTGGAACTAGGTGGTCTTAAGGTCCTTTCCAGTCCAATCCATTCTATGATTCTATGGTTTAGGCTGGAGACAGAGAAAGGAAGTGGCACATATGCTCCTCATATCATGGTGAAATCCAGCTGTTTATTTTAGCACATACTCATTGCTGGGAACTTGCTTTTTCCAACTTTACTGCTGTCCAGAAACTTGAATCAATCATATCCAGCAAAAACTAATGAAGGTGAGGGAACCTCTGCTCCCATGTCACCAATATTGATTTTTGTGGCAGCTGAGATTTGATCACTGGGGATCCCAAAAAGGATTTTGTGGTTGTTGGGTGATTTGGAATCGAAGGTTCATGGTTGCTTCCTTAATTTTTTCTCTTTTTCTGGTCTTCCTTGGGATGGAGAAAAGGATTTCCAGTCTTGTGTCAGTTTCTGGCTTTATTATATCTATGGTCATTCTCTGGTGGGTCCTGGGAGCAGCTGGAAATCATAAAATCATGGAATTGTTTATGTTGGAAAAGACCCTTAACATCTGCAATGTCTTTTAAGTACCTCCAGGGATGGTGACTCTACCACTTCCCTGGGGAGCCTCTTCTAATGCTTGACAACCGTTTCAGTGAAGAAATTTTCCCTAACATCTTATCTAAATCTCCCCTTGTACAACTTGAATCTGTTTTCTCTTGTCCTGTCACTTGTCACATGGGAGAAGAGACCGACCTCCACCTTGCTACAACCTCCTTTCAGGTAGCTGTAGAGTGATAAGGTCTCCCCTGAGGCTAACCGACCTCAGTTCCCTCAGCTGCTCCTCAAAGAACTTGTGCTCCAGACCTTTCACCAGCTTCACTGCTCTTCACTGAGCACAAAATCATAGAATCATAGAATCGTTTGGGTTGGAAAGGAGCTTAAGATCATTCAGTTCCAACCCCCCCTGTCGTAAGCAGGGACACCCCACACTAAACCATGCCGTGCAAGGCTTTGTCCAACCTGGCCTTGAACACTGCTGGGGAAATCCATCCCCTCTATCTCATATCAAACGGAAGGTTTTATGATGTATGATAACTTGTAGGAGGACCAGGACAGGGTTGTGGTGTCCTTTCAAGTGGTAGAGGAGATGCAGCCACTGGTGGCTCTTGCATGAGGTGAATGCAGCTGCTGACTGCTCCCACCCAGGGATGGCTCTTTCAGGATGGGCCAAAATGGAAATCAAAGATGATTTCTTTCCCATCCCCTGGTTTTTACCAGAGAGGAGATCCTGGGACATTCAGTTATGACTGAGGCAGAAGGAGATGGTGGCATCTTGCCCAGCTGCTCTCGGGGCTGCATGCCTCTTCCTTGCTCTTCCCATATTCCCTTGGAAAAAACACAGAGTTTGCCATGGAACATGGCCTGGGGATGCTTTTTCCTCTAAATGGGTCTGAACCTGCCCAGTTCTACTGCAGAGTCTTTGCCTGCTTGCATGGGCCATTCTTTTAAAATAAAGGCACTTAAAACCTGTTCTTTCTCTCCAAAAAATAGCACTGGTTTGTGGGACTCTCACTTGGTTATGTTCTGATGGGTAGAGGATGGCTGGCTTTCTTCTTAGTTAATAAAGCAATGTTTATGATAGGAAATTAATAGGAAATCCTCTAATTAATTAATTCAATTAATAGGAAATGCTAGTGAGCATTTGCCCTTCCCTAGGGCTGTCAAGGGGTGATCTCCGTGCAAACCTTGGCTGGAGGTTGGAGCCTTCAGAGCCTGGGGCAGCCCAGGCATTGGAGCAGAGGGGCTCACTGGGGAAGTGGGAACCCCAATTTGGGAATCTCAGTTTCACATGGTGATCATTTGCTTGCAGCCAAACTGCTGGTGCAACGAGGTGCACATCCAGCTCTCAGCGGGAGCTGGCAGGAAAGCAGTGCTTGCTTTTGGTCTGATCTGGCTGGGAGGTGGAAGCATGTCCTGGTGCCAAATGAGGAGAAGCTCCTTATTTCTGCAAACACAGCAGGAGGAGGAATCACTTCCAGCCATGTAAAGGGGCCAAAATGTGGCAAAAGGGGTGATGAAAAAGCACAAGATAGGTGCAGGTTGTTCAGGGCCCCTGTGAATCTTGACCCACTTCTAGCATAGCCTTAGGAACAACCTGATTCACCTTCAGAGTATGCTACAGATAGCTTTGGACTTACACTCCTGTCTCATGGTGGGAATTCCTTCAGTGAAGTTCCCCTGGTTCAGCTTGAGCCATCTGCCAGCTCTGCCTCTGGTAAAGCGGCTGCAGAGGGTAAAGAAACCACCTGGGAATCTGTTTCTTGGACTGGCTTTGCTAGCTTGAAATCAAACCTGTCCCCACGAGCTGGGGCAGGGGAGGTCATGCATTGGGTTGCAGGGCAGACATAAACACTGTTATTCAGCAACGTGGGAGGATAAAGTAATGAAATAATCAGAAAGTTATTAAAAAGCATTCTGAAGCAAAGGCGGCAGGCGCTAACTGCCGCTGCGCCTTCACAGCGCTCTCTACCCAGCTGTGTGCTACCAGTTTGCATAAAGTACCTGCAGGGATCATGTTTACCTATGGTCCTGTCAAACCTTTTGAAGATGTTGTATAAAAATGCCTTAAAGAAAAAGAAAAGATGTTCCTGCATGTCATGAGTGCCACTGGCCTCGTGCTCTGTAGTCCTGTCCTGGACTTTCACCAAGTCTTGGCTGTGGCATCAGTTTGCAAAGCAGAGTGCATGGCTTCATGGCACACAAACACTGTTCCCTGAGCCTGGGGATTTGCTGGAGAATTACTAACGCTGGTAAAAGGGTGAGGAAATGTCAGTGCGTCTGTATTTGAAAAGTGAGTCTGAGGAGGGATCCCATGGGGACACACGTGCCAGCCTCAATCAGAGGGTTTGGCCACGTATGTCAGCAGTGGGACTGGGGCCAATACTTTGCATTTCCATCACTTTCAGCATATTTTCTTTTACTTAACTGGCATCGTAGAGATTCCTTATAGTTTAAGATGAGAAAATGCTGAAAAAACAAAGCCCAAGCAATTCTTTCTCTCTCAGCTTTCATTTCACACTTCACCTTTCCTCCTAGCTGTAATTTCTGCTGGGGTTTCTGGCTTCCTAGAGAAAGGGTAAAAACAGGAAAAAAGAAAAGAAAGCCGGTGTTTTAATAATAGATCAAAAATGAGATTAAGCAGTAAGTCAGCCCTCCCCTACATTCTGCTTTCCCAAAAAGCAACCACAAAAATTGCAAATCACCTTGAAAAAGGGGAGTGAAAACAGTGAAGATCAAACCTGATGTTAAGTATAGATGAGGTGTTTATATTTTATTTAATGACTGTATAGTGCCATATAGAAAAGCTGAATTTCTGTATTTGATTAATAAAACAGTAGAGATGAACAGGAATGGGGAAAATTCAGCAGCTGTTGAGTGGGAAAGTGAATGCAATTGGCACCATTAGCAGGCATGGGCAGGGTTTGCTGCTTGGTACACCTGAAGGTACATGCACACTCGGAGATGTCAGTGGTGACTATAGTTGGGGGAGGTTCCCAAAACCCTGGGGGCTTAATGAGATGCTGTTTGTTGTCCATCTCTGATGATTCTTTGACTCAGTTTTGACAATGTTTGGTAGAGTGGTGGAGTCTCAGAGGGAAGAGAATCCAATAGGATTTGTGCAAGATGCGTGGCTGCTGGCAGAATTGGGGTGATGGAGGGAAGAGGTGATTACAGGGATGTGTTATTAGTCACCAGCCAAGCTGCACCAGGAAGAACCTTTCGGCGTGCCTCAGCCTGGGTGAGCGTTCAGCCAAGGCTTGTGCTTGATGAGACACGACTTCCCTGGAAAGGAGGCCTAACCCTGGCACTGGGCACTGAGGCCATAAACCCCAGGTCTGTTCTTGTTTGCTGTAAATCCTCTGGCTCCTTCAGGTCTTGGTTTTGGTGCAGCTGTTGCTGCAAGCCAGATGGATGAGTGGGAGCTGACACCTGGCATGGCCTGGGCTGCCTCATGAGCTGGTGAGGTTACCTCCTCCTGGCTCACTCCAAAGGTCTCCAGAGTGTGGACGTCATGTATGTCAGCTACATGTGCACAAGCAGGCCAGGTTGAGAAAACGTACGAGGCTCAAGCTCCTCTTGCTTTTTGCACAGTGTCTCCACCAGGGACAGGACAGCAATGAAGACATTTAGTCTGACCCACCCCGTGGTCCTGTTTGCACTCTTGATGAATAAAATAGGGGTATGAGGTATAGTCAGTCCTCTTCAGTATTGTCTTTGTCCAACATGAGAGAACCCAAACTGGGTCATGCCATGGGTATGAAGACCCACACATGCAGCTGCAGATTTGTATTCTTGCTAAATGGCCCACTTCTGAGTGCAGAAAGTGTCACAGTCCCTCTGGCTCTGTGACCACAGTGGGGAAGAGGCTGAGGAGCTGCATCCATTGCAGCTGTGGGTGGGTGGTAAAGGCATAGCAGGAAGAGAACACGAGCAGCAGTCCCATGCTGGGTCTGGCACGTGGGGCTGTGAATGTTTGCCAGGGGCTGCCAGAGCATGAGATGAGGAAAAAACTGCCTGCCCACTGGAAAGCACCACTCCCAATTGTGATTAGCATCCTCTAAGGTATTAATTTATCTTCTGTGTCACCTCCGTAGTCCCAACTCTGTACTTTCAGAGTTGGAGAAGAACCTGTTTCATTACTTCCTGGGCTGCTGCATTTCTTGTTTATTCTCCTAAGGATAAAAATTAGATGTGCCAAAGCTCAAACTTAAAAAAAAACCCTATAAATAAATCTGTACTGGAAACAGCCACTTGGAGGTAGAATGAGCCTCAACAAGAAAATGTTTGTCTTCCATCTTTTTCTGAGGCTGGCTGGGTGTAAAGCACAGGGAGAAGACAGGGCAAGGTTTGCTTTCTTTTAATTTAAAATATATTCCAAAGGCAGAACAGTTGGAATTTCTTTTTTGTTGAATTTACTTTGCCAGGTTTGGCTGGGGAAACCTATCTGAAACCCTTGCCTTGGTGGATGTGGGATGGAGGCAGAAATGCATTTATTCTATTTATTTGCCTATTTTTACTGGTGAGGCCTTGAGGCACAACAGCAAAGCTGTGGCTGCACTGTGGGCTGCGTGCAGGCAAGAAGAGCACTTTCCACTCCAAATCCTTTTCCCGGCACTAACAAGATCTGCACTGAAGATACATGATTGAGTCAGCAATGCAGATGCCATCAAATGTCTGCTTTATTCCAGTGTATGAATCAGAGAAGTGTCAGAGCCTCATATCCTGTACCTCCTGATAAAAATGCAGTTACCTCTGAGGAAAGAAAACACAGTGAAATCCCATTATCCTACATGTAGCGAGTACCTATAACACACTGGCATCAGCAGTGCTTATTTTGTTGCAACTTTTGCAATAGCACATGTAAATTATTCTGTTAAGAGTCTACATCCTGGTGGCAAAAGATGGGGTTTTCTTTTAGATTTGCAGAAAAAGTGATTCAGCATGTCTATATATGCACACATGGATATATGCATATATATATATGACTCTGTTCAGGAGCACAAGCCATTTGTGTTAACCCCTGTTAGACTAGTAAGAGCAGCGTGTGCCACTAGTCTGGGTACTGGTTGCTTACTCTACAGGTTTTTCCAATGTACCATGCTCTTGGGGAGGAAGGGGAATTAGCTTAATTTGACTTTCCAACCATGTGTGTACCTCCAAAATCAGCTTCATTTCCAGACTTAAAATTTTACCCTTTCAGTTTGCTGTGAAAATCACATGCACAAGTAAAGCCCTTTGTCCCCAGAAGTTTTCTGCTGCTCCTTTGTGAGACTTTTCCATCCCCAACTGCTGGTTTTGAAGGCACAGATCACAGTCAGCTCAGTGACAGCATTTCCTTCTATTGTTCGATGGGGGCAGCCTTCTGGCTCCCTCCGCAAGGGTTATGAGCGGCCACTGGCTTTTGCATCAGCTGCCTCTTTTCTCCTGATCCCAGGGGACCATCTGTGTCCTGTTTCTGCTGCAGTTGCGCTTCTGAAGTTGGTCTGGGAGGCCTTGGTGGGAGGGAATGAAACTTGCAATCATGTGCTTTATATCCCCTAAAACCAGATACAGCAGTGCAATTTTGCAAGGCTTTGGCTGTATTGTCCCCAAGGGACGTTGTTGAGTTGTTTAAAAGACACTTATGCTACTGTGGTACTGGTGGAGGCAGAGAAGGACAATTTTCACCTAGATTCCTCTTTTGAGGGGCTTATTTTTCCATTGTTTTTTTCTGCACCGGAGTCTACAGAAATTGAGGGAATAAAAAACATTTCCGTGGTTCCCCATCCATAGATCTGAGGGAAAACTAGTTCAAATCCACCATTCTAAGCTACATCATAAATCTTGCTGCAGAAATGTGGAGCCGAGACATTAATAGTTAGGAGCTTGCACAATAAAGCGCCGGAATATTTCACGCATGACACAACATCTTTCAATCCAGCTGATGTTGTACAGAGATCTGTGTGAAAAGTTCTGTGCAGCCAAGTTGGAGAAGTTTTTGTTCTCATTTGTGCATTTTGAGGGCAAAGAAAATGGGAAGGAAAAATCAGGTTGTGTCCCAAACTGTCCACTAAGGTTCAAGTGTGGGAGTTTTAAGGTCCTCCCTATTATAAAAGTGTGTGTGCTGACAGAAAATGATGCAAATTAATAGTTCTCCTTTCCCTGCTTCCCATGTCTTCAAAACACTCCCATTCAGCCAAGCTGCCTCCTATCAAACTTATAACACAGTAAAAGACAAAAATCTTCTGGACTGTGACTGAACATGAGAAATGTTAGTCCCCAGGGGCCCGTGTCCCTGAGGTTTGAGGGATGGATGATAAGAGCTTAGGGCTGTGAGATGACAAATGTAACTTCATGGTTGCTCATTCATGCTGTAGCAAAGGTATGTTCTGGGTGTTGGTATCTTCCAGTAACAAAGCTGAGATATGATCAGCTCTTAAATGAATATTCTTCACTTTTTTTTTTTTATCATTATTTATGCAGTTAAAACTAATTGGAAGGCTGGTGGTATTTTGAACAACTATATCCACCTAGGAAATTATGAGCTTGGATTTATTAAATCAAATAATATCAAGATTAAGAGTGAAAATAGCTGAGCTTGTCAGTCATAAGGAATTGTGATGCAGCCTCAGCTCAAATCCATCACCTGAAATTAGGAGACTCTGGCAGGGTATTCTTCATTCATCAGCATGAGGCATCACAGCAAGATCATTTAACTGTAATTCATCAATTTACCAGGCTACTCAATTAAGTGGGGACTGGAGAGAGGATGAAGGGAATGATTCTGCCTGTAATAATGAATCTTTGGCCACCTGAGGACTTCTTCTCCTCGTTGATCTGTTGTGTTTCATGTTGGCTTGAAGACCCAGCTGGAGAAGAGCCCAGACCAGTGATGCACTGCCACCAATGGCCCTGGTTTTTCATGTTTTCTCTTCATACTTTGTGCATGGGAAGACTTGCAGCATGCATTGAGCCATGCTGACTGTGGGAGGGGAGGGTGGGGATGCTGGCCATTAGCTGTGTACAGCCAGCTGTCACATGTGCAAATATAAGTTCTAACTCTGTGACTGTTAATGAGGAATGCATAACAGTAATCCTAAATTTTGAGTGCAAATTAGGTTGTTACCTGAGTATAGGCTGTGTTTGCTGTTAAATTTACTTAAGTCTCTCAACTCCTTGTGTATTGGCACTAGCTTGGAGAAGGAGTGCTGGTTCCTGTGCTTTTTCCTTGCTGTTTCAGGACAAACTTGCGACTGTGAAAACTGCATGGCACTCTTATGACTGCAGGGCTTCCTGAATCTTGATGCCAAAGCAAGACTTCAAGTGGTACATCTCTCATCACTCTTCCAAACCTTATTAAAAGGAAAACAGTCACAATGGTGGTGAAAAGGGAGGGCTTAATGAACTAAAGGGATTAATGAATTAGACCTTTTCCTCTGTGTGGTTTGCCACTGACCTGAGCCTGACTGAACCCTAGTCTGAAGAGGTCCTGGAAAACCTTGGATGGACTTCTGCAAAAAAAAAAAATTAAGTTAAACTTTGTGCAGCCTGAAGCAAAGGGATAGGCCTTTTCTGGTTCATCTCAGCTCTCTTCTTCCTGTGTTTCTGTAGTTTGACCCCAGACTTATTGGTGAAACAGTCTGGGAGCCTGGTGCAACCTCCGATTCTACTATGGGTGGTCCTGTCGGGCATCAGCTGCCCTGAGACCTTGGTTAGTGTTGTTCTAGTGCTGGCTGATGCAGCCCTTCATTAGTCTTAAAGAAAGAAGCTGGGGTAGAGGTTTCCTTATGAATGTGGTATTTTGGGGTAGTACCTCCAAATAACTGACTTTTTGTTTCTTCACTGTGGATAGCTCACTGCTTGGGATCTCTGCTTGGATCCATGGTGGCGCTCCTTTGTTTTGCCCTTATGATCATCCATCTGTGTAGTTTTCTTGCAAAATGAGACTCACATTCACCCAGGTTTGTTATCACTCCGCATATATATGCATGTTTGCTCAACCCAGTAACTTCTGAACCTGTTGGCGTATTTCACAAAGAGATACAGGACTGCAAATGTAATTGAAGTTGCATAAGTTAATGAAAAACAGACAGTCAGGCACGAGAAACAGCCCACATACTTATTGAGCCTTGGGGAGAGGTGCAGCACCCATTTGCATGAGTGGGTATCAGACAGTCTCTATGAGGGAGAGATCTTCCAACTCAGTCATAAGATCAACCGGAGCCAATGCATGGCCCCCTTGTTGCCTTGGTAGACCCCAGTCCCATGGATGGAGGTCTCTATTTGCAGTCAAACTTGGTTTCAGTTTAAGTGCAGTGGTGGTTTGGGCAAAACCAGCCCTAGTTAAAACTGGTTGGTGATGGAGAAACTTCAGTGGCTTGGTGCGAGGTGTAGCTGCTTGCTCACTTTCTGTAGAAACACAGCAGAAACTTCAGCAAGTCCAAGGACTCCAGATCATGAACTTTTCCTCCCAGCTGGCTTTCTGTCCTATTTTTCTCTTTCAACAAAAGCAATACAAAGGAGAACTCATTTGAATTTCATAATAAAATATCTCCAAGGAGAGGAAGCAAAAAGGAACTATAAGAGGAATAGGTGGAGGTTTAAAAGACATTCTTTCTCTTGTTGTCCTTTGCACATGCACAAATATTATACATACATGTAGCCATACCCTTTCATAGAATCCTACAATACCAGGTTGGAAGAAACCTCAAGGGGGTCACCTTGCCCAACCTTTCTAGGCAAAGCATGACCTAGACTGGATGGCCCAGCACCCTGTCCAGCCAGATCTTAGCAGTCTCCAGTGTTGGGAAATCCACCACTTCCTTGGGGAGATTATTAAAATGGCTGGTTGTTCTCACTGGGAAAAATTTTCCTCTAGTGTCCAACTGGAATCTCCCTAGAAGTAACTTGTGCCATCACCCCTTATCTTTCCAGTTTTTGTAAAAAAGGGAGTCTCCGTCTCCTTCTCCTTATATAACATGGGAAAACTAAATTGAAAAGGAGACAATACAAATCAGGATGAAAGGAAAAAAAGAGGATGAGTCAGCTCTACTCTTGCCTGTCTGAACCAAGGGGAGCCTGGTGCTCATGACAGATTTTTTCCAAAAAAGATAATGCACTGGGCTAATGACAGCCTATGAGATGTGAACGCTATGACTGGGAGTGCTATGAAACTTGCGGGTAGGTACTTGAATGTCACTCACTGTGCAGAATGAAATGTAAGTTGAGTCGCAACAATTTCCCTAAAGCTGTGTGTATTAACATACAAATACCAAGGAAGTCAAATCTTTGAATTTTTATCTGCTTCAGCTTGAGAGTCAAATAGGCACATTACAGAAGTGTCATCTATTTGAATCAATTGTCACTGCTGCATTTGTGGAAAGGATGCATCTGGGTTTATTGATAACATTACTGAGGTGCTTAGAAACACAAGTGTGTTGGGTTTATTGTCCCTTCAGTAACTTATTCCTGTTTCTGGCATTTTGTTAAAATATTCTTTTAGTTCTAGATTCCTCTGGAGATCTCTGCTGAGCAGAGCATTAATAACACCGTACCCGTAGCTTTCTTGTAAATTTTAAGGTAATTTTGTTTCCTGGAAGGAAAAACCTGAAATGGAGAGAATTTAGGAATTGTGATTTACTGACCTTCTAGTGAGGAGGCTTAGCTGCCTTTTTTGTCCTTTGTTTCCCTTGGTTAAACCACATCAGCTGAAATGCAAGTTAGTGGCCAAGACTTCCTGTTGATCTCCATCATAGCATCACTTCACTCATTTTACTTCCTCTGCTGCTTTGCTGATCCCTGCCTGTGCAAAGAAGATACAAAATCAGTCTTACATCCACTTGTGAAGTATCTATATATGAGGTTTCAGGCTTGGGGCAACTATTTTAGGGTGCAGATGTCTTCTGCTGTCAAAGAAACACAGGGAAATTCTGCCTGGTGAAGGGACTTTGTGACTGGGATCTGTGAATTTCTGCCTTGTGCTTGACTGGTTCTAAAAATAGTCTTCTAGGAGCCGTGGCCAGTGACTTTACCATTTTGCCTTTGTTTCCATCTTTATAAACAGTTCCTGCACCCAAGGAGGTGGTGGCAAGGATTAGGTTTTAAAGCTCTTTGAAGATGGCAAGTGGTGTATAATAGCTCAATGTTTATTAATGGCATGGCTTAATATGATGAGAATTTTTTACAGCTGAGTTCAGATATGCCAGGTTGGAGCTTCAGCAAGTTGAAATAGGCATTGCTTCATTGATCTTATCCCAGCTGCACTAGTTGATGACACCTGATTATCTGACCGATCATACCTGACCCATGGGCTGCAGCAGGGAGCTCTCTCTGTTTACTCCTCTAGCAAGTTCTCCTTCCGCTGGCCTCCTGCCACAGCATATGCCAAGTTTAAATCTGGTTCTGTGCTTTTGGCTTTGTTCCTTCTAAATGTTTTCAATTTTGTTGACTTTAACTGATCCCAGTGGCATCTTTTTATGATGCACTTTATTCCACTTCTACTGCTTCAAGTGGTGCAATAACACTCCTAAAGTTCAACCTATTTTAATTACAAAAAGGAAAGAAAAAAAAGAGCAAAGGGTTGTACTGTTCTGTCACTGGTGAGAGAAAGGGAAGGTTTTTATTATTTAAATTTGATCGAATTTACAACTTGATATACACAGTGGTTTTAGTAGAACATTGCTGTAATCGGAAGGGCATATTATTGTTTGCTCTTGCTCTCTTGGGAGCCAGTACTAGTACCGAATAAGCACAACTATTGTCATCTGTTGGATTATCTCAAAGCACTTCAGGACTGACAAGGTGAATGAAGAAGACTTGGAGAATGTCATTAGTTTCTCTGTCAATAAGGAAGCTGAAGCAACTTGCTAGGGCTCAGACTGAGGTAGTGATTACTGGGGACAACAATTCCTGATCCATAGCAGCGTACGTACTGTGGTAGATCAAATTCCTCCCCACTCCAGCTGGAGGTACTTTCATGTTCATTCTCTGGTTTGCCCCTCTCACTGAACTCTGCTTTTCTGTACTTGCACCATAAAAAGCTTCATTGCTTGGTTCTGTTGCTGATGAGATTTCAAACTGATGTGCTTTGTCAGACTGTGTGTTTCTGTGGAGTTTGTGCATGTAGGCATGAATTTATAGGGAGGGAGAGAAGGGATAGGAGGACAGTGTGTGCTCAGGGTTGCGTCAGTACATGGTCCTCTCTTCCACTAGGTCCAAGCAGCTCTCATCCATCTCTGCTGAGAACCACAGCCTTACTGACTTGGTTATTACGGATCTGCTCTTAAGGAGATCTATGAACGATAACTAAATTAAAGAAGCCAGTGTCTGCACACCTGTCACCCAGCACTGAATGCACGGGTTTGCATTTAGGAAAAAACAGAAGAGAGATCACTTTCTTTGGCAGACTTAGTTCTTGATTAGTTCCTTGAACTGTCTTACTCCGTATGGAGTCCAAATCCCTCAGGCTGGGATCTACTTGGCTGTGGAGCTTCTCTGTGGAAAGTGACCTGGGATTCCTGGGGGATGCAGGCTCAATAGAATTGAACAGAGTGTGCAGTTCTGTTCAAAGAAAGTCAACAGGATGCTGGTGAACAGCAGCAAGGGCATCACCAGCAGACATAAAGATGTCATTTTCCTACTTTTCTCAATGCTTATCAGGCCCCACCTGGACTACTGAGTCCAGTTCTGGTCACCACGGGAGAGGATCCAGAGAAGGGACCACAAAGGTGATCCAAGGACTGGGCACCCATTTGAGGAAAGGCTGAAAGAGCTGGGCTTGTTCAGCCTGGAGAAAAAAAGGTTCAGGGGAGACCTTATCCCCATGTTCCAGTATTTAAAAGGGGGCTATACAGAAGACACAGACTCCTTTTTACAAGAAGTCCCATGGAAAAGATATGGGGTGATGGGCACAAGTTACTGCTGGGGAGATCTCACTTTGACATAAGAGGAAAATTTTTCACCATAAGAACAACCAGTCATTGGAATAATCCCCCCAGGGAAGTGGTGGACTCCCCAGAACTGAACACTTTCAAGCTCTGGCTTGACAGGGTACTGGGCCATTTAGTCTAGGTCATGGTTTGCCTGGAAAGGTTGGACCAGATGATCCTTGAGGTCCCTTCCAACCTGTGATTTTATGATCCATTCTTGCCATCACCAGTGGCAAGAAAAGACACTGCAAATGCAAATGCAAATGCCCATGGAAGCTCACAGGACTGCAATGAGTACAGTCTACATCAGCTCAGTTTGCCCCAAAACTACACCTGTGAATATATTTTTGCAACATTTGAGGCAGGACTACAATTAGCAGGAGCAGTCCTGCTCCCCTTTGCCCACCTTTGCTTGCTGATTTTGCACTTCCTTCCTCCTGCTAACATCACACGCTACAGGCATGGCTGCGTGGGCAACTGAACTGCAGAAGTGATCTGTGTTTGAATGTTTAATGAATTAGTTCTTGCCATATTCATTTGACTTGAACATCCGCTCTTCCTTTGCATGAGAACAGAAATTAATTTTGTTTCAAGTTCTGAGAACCTGACGACATGCTGAATAGATAGAAAATGGTTCTATTTATAGGCTGCAGAATTCCTCTGTACAATAAACCAATTTGTTTTAATTTAAAGTATGTATTCAGCACATTCAGCTTAACTTTATTTAACTACAGGTTTTACATACTTTTTTCCTGCATTCTGATTGCTTTCTCAATTTGTGACATAGCTCCTAAGTACAATTAAAAAGTTAGACTAGTCATTAAGAAACTTTATTTATCATTTTTAACATGAAATGTGTTGACTTGCATAGTTTATTAATTTTTATGAATGCCCAACCTTAAAAATAGGACAGCTTTCCAGTTTAGCCAGAGGCCTGATTTATGGAGAAATATGCCTTTATTGTGCTCCACCAGCAAAAGTCAGCCTTTTGTTATGGAAACAAAAAGACAAAAATGCAAAGCAAGACAGTTTAAGTCAATCAGAATTGAAGTATTTTGCTCTCTGTTTTGCATCAATAAATCCTGTAGTCACAGGAGAAAAGGTAGGACAGTTGAAAAAGGATTGGTGGGCAAGTTAGCAATAGCGTTCCTCAAGGATTGATCTAAAGACCAGTGTTAATCATTGTATTGACTAATGATACAGCAGAAATCAATGGGAGTTGGAGGTGTCACCAGAAGAGGAAAAATAGGACATCACATCACAAAAATGAATGACTTTAGGACTATTTGCCTGTAGGTAAATGCAAGTTCTTTTTTAAATGCAAGCTCTGAGAGAAAGTTGGGGCTTTTCTCTTGGAATTGGAATGTATTAATCAATCATAGGGTAATTCTCATGTCCTGGTGATAAAGGTACATAATGGAACCACATTAGTCAACCAAGTTATTTCCACTAGTGACAAGGAAATGTGAATGCTACCACAACAGTTTTTAGTGAGGCATTGTTTAAAATGTACTATGTATTCCTTGTCCATGTAGGAGAAAGATTGATTTCAACTGTAAAAGGTGCAGGGGAGGGTGTCCGCTGGAAATGATCTGGAGAACAGTGGAGCTGGTTCACAAAAAAGGAGCCTGGATGGGAAGCCAGTGACAGGAAAAGGCAGAGAAAAATTATATTCCTTCTCTATAAATACACTGGCATAAATACCACAGAGGGGGAAGAGTTATTTAAGTTAAATGACAATTCTGGCACAAGAACAAATGGCTCTGAGTAAGTTTAGGCTGGAAATGAGCAGAACGGCTTCAAACTAAGGGAGGTTCTTGAATAGCTTCCTAATGGGAATTGTGCAACTGGGGCTAAAAACCCAATTACTGCAAAGATGGAGCCTGATAAATGTATTAATGAGATTACGCAATGTGGTTGACTTCAGCATTAAGGGATCAGACTCAGGGTTTCCATTCCTGTGCTTTTGGAAAACACACTTAAGAATCCTGCAGGTATGAGAAAAAACATACAAGGTTGTAATTCTGAGAAATATTTTCATGATGATTCAGCTTGAAGTTGGTTTCTCTGTGTTTAATGCATAGTAACTGAATTGAGTGACCTACAGAAGGAAGTATCCTTTCTGCACTGGGAAAAAGCAGCAGCTGGCAACTGTTTCCCTATTTTAGTGGTCGATTTTGGCACCAGGCCTGTACTACTTGAATATGTATTTTTTAAAAGTCAAAGCATTTTGGGTACATTATAGTAAAGTTAGGCCTTGAAATAGATTGTGCTCAAAACTATGTCAACTATTAGTTATTATTTAACTTTGTACTGCTGCTTTTCAAAAAAACCTGCAGCACTTAATGGACACCCGTGATTATTATCGATCTCACCATTCTCTTTATCGATCGCCATTTCCCCCCTTTACTGAAAGTCCCAGCTTCCTTGTTGCTTTGCTAAAATCACAATAAAGAAGACCAACTGCCTTTTTGTCCAAAAAACCTAGTTATTTTATCAAAGATGAGTGCCAAGCTATTTTAGCACAATGAATCTTTGATCTCAGGGTGCACTTTACACTCAGTATTTCTGTGCCTTTTATGTTTTGATTCAGACTCTGTTCTCAAGTCTTATCTGGAGCTGATTGCAGTGGCTTCCCTGAACACTGCTGTCTCTAGCCCTCCTTCCTTCAGCAGAGGTATTGTGTTGTAGAGGTCTCCATGATTTGGGAAAGATGTCGTTTGAAGTAGGCTATAACAATGGGATGCCGTGTGGTTACAGAAGAGAATCACACATGCACATAGGCACTTTCAAACACGGGCTGTGGGACGAGAAGGTTCATTCCAGCAATTCAAGGCTTTTATTGTGAAGATTTCTGTATTTTAGTTGAGGGATTGTGTAGACTTCTTAGAAGTAGTTGCTAGCGGACTTGATGTTTCAGCAGCCTGAACAGAGGGCACTGAGCAGTGGGATTGATTTCTCCCTGGCTGGGCAATTGCAGGGAGACTCTCTTGTAGCCCACAATGCCTTTGTCCCAACATTCTACACTCTCCTTGTTACTCAGCTGCAAGGCAGCGTCTGTATTCAATCTGAGGTCTTGACTGTGATTATCTCCAATCTCCAGCTTCCTTAGGTGTGCTGTTTTATTTGCCTCCTTGATTCATGATGCAAATGGCAGATGGTTTTTCACCTTTGGTTTTAAGGTCTTCTAGTTGGAGCCTTTCAGCCATTCAGCCCCATCAGCTTCTCAAACTCATTCCCTTAATTACGTTGTTTTTTCTTTTTGAGATTGAAAACCTTTAAGAACTGCTTTTATTTTGCTTAAACTGAACCAATTTGTGAAAAATAGGCTTGAATTGAGTGATCACAAGCAGCTTTTATTACAACATCCTCACTATTTGCAGAAAGTCTATAGACAAATCACCTCTCGTTTGTTCAGTGCCTATTTTGTAAAGAATTCTGTCGCCTATTACATCCCAGACTTACAGGGCCTGCTGTGTTAGTATTTGTTCTTTCTTCTATATCTGGAATTTAAGACTCCTTTATTATTCAATTCCTAGTATTATTTTTTTCTCTGTCTAGTATTTTTTCAAAGCTCTCTGCACACATCCAAATCCAGCAGTGGGGTCTCCAGCGGACCTCTAACACAATCCCAGCAGACAGCATTTTACAGTCTTTCACCAAAGTGACTTTAATCCAGAACGATGGTTTTATGCATGCTATCGCTTTGGATTTCTAGCAAACACAGATGATTCACTCAGTTCACAGAAGGAACTGCAGAGCAGTGTCCCAAAAGATTATTTAAATAGAGTTTTGGAAGTGGATTTGGGGTTATCGTGGGTGGTGTGCATGCTCAGGTCTGACTCTGGTTTGGGGCTTTGAGGGTGGTTTTTTTTAACCACCTGTGTACGTGCTTACCAGCCTTCTTTACTATATGAGGACTATAATTTCTAACAGAGTGGTTTTCAGATTGTTTATAGTCATGTAGGAAGAATTATCCCCAGTTTACATTGTGGTAACTGAACCCGGGCACCAACGGAACAGCTGGCTTAAGCACATAGGTCTCTGTAAGCGGAGTCTGCATTGCCCAGGTCTTCTGTCTTTTCCAGCACTTTCAGCAACCCGGTGGGCTGTCAAGGCCCCTTAAAGCGCATGGACTCAAGGGTGAGCTGAAGCACTGGGAACTCTCAGCCTTGAGTCCAGCAGTCTGATGCAACAAAGCACATGCTTAAAATGATGCTTTTGTACTTCACCGAACTGCTTGTTTTGCAGTCAGTTTTAATTTACGTTTAGACAGTGCTGAATGCTTAATTAAATAAATGTGCTTTTAACAGACAAGAGTGTAGTGCCTAAGCTATGCTGCAGTTACAGTACGTAGGTGTTTTGGGATTATGCTATATACAAATGAAATGATTATTTCTTTTTAACTCCTGTTTAAATATAGTTCAAACTACAGAATATTTAGTAGAACAGAATAAGCTGTTACTTGCCAGCTTTTTCATACCAGTGGTTACCAGATGCTTCTCTGTTTATAAGCTCACCATCTGTTCCAGGGTGGAGTTTGGGGGTAGTCTAGGTATTTGGATGTGTCTTCTTTCTTGGGTATCTCTGGAAAACTTCAAAGGATCTGTTTTGAGATGAAGGGGAAGCACAGTTTGCTGTAACACTCAAGGAATTCAAGGGAACTTTACAGAAATGCAGGTGATTCCTTAGCGTAGTGGGGCTCGGAAGGGGAAGGAGCCTTAAGCAAAGAGGCAGCACTGGTATTCTGTGCCATTATTCAGTAATTGCCAAGATCCACTTGGAGTTTTGCTTGGCTGTCACCAGACTGGGTTTCTGCTTCCTGCTTTGGATTGTGTCTTTTTCTTAGTAGTCACAGAAATTTCCAGGAGAATAATTGCAATATGAAAGTTTTAAAATTGATTCATGTGGATAAATGTTATTTAGATAGCTTAGAGCCAGGTTAACTTTTTGTTTGGTTGTTGTTGTAGAATGACAGAGTTAAGTCATTTTACAAGGGCCTGTAGGGACAGCACAAATTATTTGACAGAGGGAAGATTTAGATGAGGTATTAGGAAAAGGTTGTTCCCTGTGAGGGTGGTGAGGCCCTGGCACAGGGTGCCTATAGAAGCTGTGGCTGCCCCATCCCTGGCAATGTTCAAGGTCAGGTTGGACGGGGCTTGGAGCAACCTGGTCTAGTGGAAGGTGTCCCTGCCTGTGACAGGGCATTGTAACTGGTTGAGCTTCAAGGTCCATTCCAACCCAAACCACTCCGAGACTCACTGGCATGGATCTAGTGGTTTCCTCATGACCCAGCCCAGGAAGTACCCATAGTTCACTCTCTCTTGCAGGAATTCACATCAGGTGGTTATGGGAATGCGCGCATACCACACCTCGTTAATCCCTTCAGCACGTATCTCACGCCCTCAGGCCTCATTCCTGCGGGTGGTTAGAGGGTTGGCTGTGGCTGCCCGGGTGAAGCGGCTCTTCATGCCTGCACCTCAGCGACACGGGGGAGAAGAGTAACAAGGAACGTGCCCGCCTTTAGGCGGGAAAAGCGCCTCCGCGAGGTGCGCTTGCGCAGTGGCAGGCGGGCGGGTTCTCGGAGGGGAGGGAGCAGCCGCTCCGCCTCCTCTGCTATTTAAAGGGACGGAGCTCTCCCTCTGTTTGTTATCCCTCCTCAGAACCGGGAAAGGGCGGGTGGTGACGGTGTGAGCCCATGACGGTTTGGGTCCTTCTCCGTGCTACAGACGGAGAACTGGGGAGCTTCAGCTTTCCCCGGCAAGTTCCCGAGCTACGAATCTCCTCCTCCGTGTTTCTGCTCCCCACCCCTCATCCCTTCGGCTCGCTCCGCCGCCTGTTCGGCTCTCTCCGCCCACCTTTCGGATAAGGCCGTTAAGTTCCGCCACCACTTCGGCAACTTCCGCCGGTTCGGTCGGAAATGGCCGAAGACGTGAGAGACCCAGCGGTTTAGGAGAGAAGACCGGCCGGCTTCTCGGAACAAACCAACTGTGTCCGGACCGAAGGGGGGGGAGTAGGGGAGGGCGGACGGAGTGGGAGGGTAAGGCAGCGGCTATGGCTCCCCCCCCAGCCACTCGCGGAGGACAGCGCAGCGGGCGCCGGGACCGCGGCTCCGCCAGGAGGGTGAAGTGAGGGCGCCAAGAGGTAGGGTGGACCGTACCACGTACGGTGAGGTATGGGGGCGGTGTGGGAAAGGTGGGGAGAGCGACTGGCGGCGGTAACACACATCGCACACGCACCCCCGAGAGAGTCCGTGGGGCCGGGTGAGTGACGAGAGTGGTACAGTCCGAGGGAAGCCCTCCTGAGGCGGGAGGGGTGCCCGGTTTGTGCGTCCCTGAGGGGCAGGCTTGAGGGTGGTGCGGGGTCCTTCAGGGCTAGGGACACAGTGCGATGGTCCCTCGCAGTGTGAGATGCAATTCGGGTGTCTCATAGGGCGAGGGACACCGCGGCGGGGTCCTCACGAGGCTGGGGACCCTCATGGCAGGAGGGTTGCGGTGGCACCCGGCGCCCAGGCGCTGCTGATGGGCTCCAGTCTCCCCGCCTGGCCCCTGCCCTCCCTCCCGCCTCGCTGAGCTCTCTCAAGCGAGGGGCCGGAGCGCACCGGCCCGAGCCCTCTCCTGTCCTCCTGCGGCATCTCTCGCGCTTTAGGGGCTCGCCGCGGTCCCGTCCCCTGCCCTGAGGCAGGTATCGGTGCGGGGGCTTGAGGCCTAGTGCCCTGTCCTGGTTTCGGCCGTCACCGGCAGCGTTGACCCCGGCGTGCTTTTGGCCGGCTCGCAGGGCTGTCCCGTGGCTTGGAAACTTGACAAAGCCTGCGGCAGCGCGCTCCCTCGCACCGGAGCGGGGCGTGCTCCCTGTTGCTCTCGCTGGGGTTTCGCCTTACGAGATGGCGAGGATAGAAACGACGAGGCTGTTGTCTTCTCAGCGTTCCTGGTATACCTGTATTTCGATCCTGTGAATTGTTTGCAGAAGTTGAGTGTCGTGTTGGTTTATTTTTCCAGCTGTTTTCCCTATGTGAGATCTCTTATTGCTTAAAAACATTGAGGTCTTTCCTCAGTCGAATGTTTAACCACTGCGGGACTAATACGTTGCTTTTGGCTGCCTTACACCCTCTTATAATGGTCCTAAACCAAACAATTTGGAGACCGGAGGAGCTGGAAATGGTTAAAATGGTATTAAGGATTCACAGAGATGCCGAGAAGCACTCCAGATGTGCTGTGCTGTTGCTGTATGTGTTAGAATCTGAACATTCAATGTCTCAGTGAGTAGTTTCTGATCTCTTTTCATGTGTGTGCCTGATAAATTGTGTGCGTTGATATCTCAGTATGATAGCTTGTCTTTAAAATGTCTGGGTCCCTGTGCTGCAAGTCTTAACATCTGTATGAAGAAGATTAAATAAGTTTGTTTCCTGAAAAGATTGTCACATGCAGGTGGTTATCTTAAAGATATTTATGTTTTCATGGAGAAATACATTATGTTTAAGATAGCAGGGTTCTTGAAATGTGGGGTGTGTTTTGTACATTGTTGGGCTTTATCAAGCAATGGATAGTTAAACCAGTTTCTGTACAGAAGAAGCATCAGAAATGAACCACAATCTGATTATGTGGTGATGGAGACAGAGAGCTGTTCTCCTGTGAACCCTTAACTGCATGTACCGTCTGAGAGTCCAGTTGTTATATGCAGCTTTATCTTTGTTCACTCATGGCTTTGGGAGACCTCTTTTTAATTTTTAAATCCAGAAACAGGAGTTTGCATTAGTTCAGGTCTGTGTTACAAGATTCTGGAGCAGGGGTAATTGACTGTCTTCATTTGAGCATGGTGCAGCTGAATTCTTCTGGCAGCTCAGCTGTAGTGCAGTTCTTGAGCTTCTTGATGCCTTTTTGCAGAAATGAAATCCAAAATAGTTTTCTGAAATTCTCTTAATTCTTCAAGTGGGGACTGTTAGCTCTCATGTTTGTTTGCTTGTGAGGATGGCTTTTGGCAGTTGTCAAGTCAGAGTAAAAGCAACAACTGTGTAGAACAAGAAAAAACATGGTTGTTGAATTGCCTTTGCTTAGACTGTTTCCAAGTGATATAGGGCAAAATTGGAGGGTTGGTTTTGTGCTGTTCAGGTCGAACGGTAAAGATCATCATCTTCCCTTGAATATTTGTAGTATGGATTTCTGGGACTGTTCACTGGTGAGTTGAATGTTGTTTTGGTGCGTTCCCAGAGCTTGCTTGTGTATGTGGAGTCAGAGCCCAGCTTGAGCCTTCTCTCCATGACTTACATCTTGAAACGCCAGGACACTATCATCGTAGGTTTTTAGAGTTTGTCTTTCTGGCTATGTGTATTTGTTCTTTTTTATTTTTTTTTTTTTTTTTTTTTTTTTTTAAATTTCAATCTCTGCTGCCAGACTTTTATTCTGTGCTATCTGACTTCTATCACCTCTCCCAGCTGCCTTGCCAGTTTTCCCCGGGGTATTTCCCCCCCAGCCCACAATAATGATTTCACTGGGGTGGGACTTGCAGCTCACCATCCATACTACCTGTTTGAAGCCAAGATCACAGCGGTCGAATGTGAATTAGTTCCTAGTCCAGAGGCAATTTTTCTGCTTTGCAAACCTCGTAAAAACACAGAATGGGAAGGGACCTCCTGATCACAGGCTCCAGATGCCTCATCAGCATATAGGTTTTTCCAGTGCTCCTGTCTCTACCTGTGATCTGTGTTAAAATCTCCTTTTTTTTAGGGCAGGAACAGACTGTGAATATTTTGAAGCAATTCCTAACTCTGGGGTTTTAACTTGAGGTGGACTTTTTGTTGCTACTGTAGTGAATGAATCTTAGCCCAGACTGGTATTTGTATGCCTTAATCACCCAACAAAACCAAAACAAAACATGAAGTTTTTATTTGCTTCCTTATGAAAAAAAGTCAAGGCATATTTAGATAAGTGCTTTTTCAGTACAGGTAGGCATATCTCTGCTAGCACGTGGCTAGGCAGTAGAGAAAGCATTCCCATGGGATTTGGAGGACACAGCTGGGACTTGCAACTATCTCCTGTAACCCGTGCTACATAGGTTGTGCTGTTGGGCTAAAGTTAGCATGATTTGCTTGCAGTTCTGTGGCTGCAATTTAAACACATCCTCTAAATGTGTCTAAAGCAAAGAGCCTATAGTTTTCTTGGAGAATACTAGGAAGTGCTATTTACTGGGGATTGTCGCAGTTAGGTTTGGCTCCTGCAGTGTAGAGGCTGTTTGTCAGATGCAAATGATGGTGGTGGAAGTTGCCTGAGAAGAGGTGCAAAGCCATTTTGGGTTTTTTCTAGGCAGGATAAAGACCGAAGTGTGTACAGCTTGGTGACTCACAGCTAATCAATCCCTGGATTGCCTGGGTGTAGGAAGTCTTGAGCACCGGCCCACCAGGTACATTGATCTTGTTATGCAGCAGCTGCAGGGCCAGTTTTGAAGTGCAAATTGAAATCCCATTTTTGTGAAATCATTGCTATTAGTTAATTGATGTCTGTTACCAGTAAGTGCAGTTTAGAGGACTGACTACTTTATCACATATGGATTTGAAAGGATATTTTGTAGCTTCTGCATTGACTTGCTGGACATTCCCATCAAGACTGTACCAATTTAAAAGCAAGTTCCAGTAGCTTTATTTTTTTTTATTTACTGTTTGCTGAAGAAGTTTTAAGATACCAAAGCCTTTCATATCAGAAATGCTTAGGTTTGCTGTGCTCCCTCTGCTGGCATTTGTCCCTGCTAACCTGGTGAGCGGACATTGGTTTCTCAGGGCTGTGTTGACATAACCAATAACACTACAAAGTGACCTGTCCCTCATTAAAATTAAATGGAGTAGAGAAAATGGAGGCTCATCCAGAACATCAATCCTCTATGTTTGTCAAGTGGGAGGGAACCTTGAAACTCCAAACCATCTGTAGTCACTATTGGATGTAAAGAAGGTTTTTTTTTTTTTAATAAGGCATGTGTTTTGATGTGCCTCAGAAGTTTTGCTCTTACAGTCAATTTCTTAAATGCTTGGGATCTTTTTGCGTGGCATTGGGGGTGTGTGTTTTCTCTGCCTGTACCCTACCCATAAATTTTGGTGCATTAAAAAAAATATGTCACTTTTCTAGTGTACTGCACAAGTAACATTTTTACTTGCTTTATGTACAGTTTCCCGCTGGTTAGCCTTTTATCTGTCTTGTTTCATAAAATGCTTTCTCTTATGATTCAAAATTATTTGCAGGTATCATCTTATCTGACTTTCTACTTAGGGGTAGTGGCAGAGCGGATAGCCTGAGGTTTGTTTCTGTTACTGTTGTGTTTTGGTATGAATGTTGCTGTGCTGAAGTGTATGTTCTGACATTTGTGTATGAGCTTCCTTGGTTTATTGTGCTAGCCCTTCTGTGTAACATGAAAGGATTGTGGAGTTATGTGGTCATCTGAAATCTATGCCAGTATATTGGTCATTTATGAATTCATCTGGATGTGAATTGCATTTATTTGAAAGTCAAAATGCCATGGAGCAGGAAATTTGTTGTCCTGTGCCTGTGTTGCCTTCCTTAAGGGACACTTCTTGACAGGCTAAGTACTTTCTAAGTCCAGCCAAATGGATGATGAATTCAAGTTTGGCAGCTTACTGTGGGAATTGGGTCCTCTGCTTATATAAAGGCAATACAATTAAAACCATCAACACCCTCTGTTATGTTGTCCTGTCAACACATCTCAATTATCAATGTGAGGATAAGCTTTTCTTTTCCCTATTCCTTATGTACTCCACTTTCTGGGGCCAGATTTGAGTGTGATGGAATTAAGCACGTCGCTAAATGTTGGAAAGACTTCTCTATCTTTCATCCTCCCTTGATTAAATGCCTCCGCATCGTATATAATTCAGGAACCCATTGGGATAAAATTTGTACACGTCTTAGTGTTTCTATTATGGGCAGGAGGAAGTAATTATATTGCAGGTCTGCTCCATGTGGGCATTTAGTGGGAAGTGATGTGTTCTGGATTGTGTTGGTGTTGAGTGGAGTATAGGCTATGAAGCACTGCTGACATGCAGATGATGCCTGGAAAAGGTTGGCATGGAAGCATTCAAGCTTGTAACAAGAAGAGCTGCCAAACAAGTGGGGAGCCTCAGAGTTGAGAGCAGAGACTAACTATATAGAGCAGAGGTGTGAGTCTCTTTCTAAGGGTCTATGAAGTCTAAGCAAAGCAGTCCTGAATTTGCTACTGGGAGCCTTTCTGTTCGCAGGGAAAGTTGTGAGGGTCTGGAAGTAAAATAGGGTGGAAACCCTTGGTATAAGCAGAGTAGTAACTTCAGTGTGTAACCAGGAGAAGATAGGACTGTGTGATCTTGTCTTCTTCATTAGAGGTAATTTGCTGGCCAGAGATAACATGTGATACGGGAGCCCATTGACTACCAGAAATGTGTTATACATCTAATAGTGTATGTAAGGGAACAGGTAACATTGCTCTCTGATAATTAATAAAGATAATCCTGTAGTAAATGGGAAGGGGAAAACCCAACCCATGCCTTGGTTTCGTAAGATATTTTTACTTCTTAGGCGTCTCTCCTGGGAAGACCTTGGTACTTGTAAATGGATGTGCTGCCTACCTTGTGTACCTTCATTTTAATGTGCGGATTGAGAAGGAGCCAGCTATCGGAAATCCAGCCAGAGATGGATGCATTGGAAAATTGCCACTAATTACTGTGGTGTCTGACAATTAGCTATTGTTGAGCCTTTCCTTGTGAGTTCTCAACTGTGTATCAAGAAACAAAACCAAGGACTTGGAAGAAGGCAAGAGCTGTCCTTGTCATGATCTTTAACAGGAGCTTTATGTGGTTGTTACTTCATTGATCACTAAAAGCAGAACATGGAGTAGATTCTGACACAATTGCTTTCTTTGAAAGCAGGTGGGATTTGATGAATCCAGATGCTCTTTGGTGTTTTGCTGTTGGTCTCTTTTGTAGCCTGCAAATGTCTTACACTTTGTACCTATTAAGCAGGTTTGAGGCTACTTTTCTTCATGAGAAAGCTGTGAATTGGTGCCATCTGCAAAGTGTTACTGTTGATGTTAATCTTAGAATTAGTAGCAAAAAGTGAGATTTAATGCTCATAATAAGAAAAACATTCAAACAGATCTTGCAGTTGGTTTTTCACGTTTGCCTCCAGGGTATTCTGACTTTGTTTTTATTTTTATTTTGTGGCAGTGATGAATAGTGCCAAGCCTTTTGCAAGTGTCTCAAGGGTGTAGTTAGTTAAGGGTAGCGATTGAGATGGAGCTGGCAGGTATCTCAAGGCTTTTGTACAGAAGCTAACTCTCCCACCCCTCAGGAATCAGACCTGCTGCCTCTCTGGAAACTGCTTTTATACTTCCAGGACAATGAGATTTTGGTTAGGAAGACCAAGCAACAGAATTATTTCTTCCTTGTTGAAGGAGATGTCAGGAAAGATGTTTTTGTGTGAGTTGAATGTCTGTCTTACTGAGGTTGCATTTCAGACAGTGTTTCTCAGGCAGCAAGGCTGAGAGCATCTTCTGGAGTAGTTTATACAAGTATGACCCAGGCTTTGCTGCGACTTGCATCTCTGCAGAATTCCACTGACTTGGAAGGAGTGACATGTAATCTCTAGACAGATCTAGAGTCTGTTTTAATATTCATCTCTGATCTATAATACATGCACAGGCACGGCGAGCCTTTTGGTTACCACTGGAAGCAGCTATATTGGGGACAAAAAGTGGCAGCTGTTTGACAAATGTAATAGAGTAGGTATTATAAAAAGAACCGAAGTGTATTTCCTCTTCTTAAAACTGATTAAAGCAAAAGCAGTATTGCAAATGTTCCTTGTGAGCTTTGTGCTGCTTCGCAGGGGTGGCTTATTTGGACGCTTTGCTGTCCCTGTACCTATTCTTAGCCTGTTTACCAAAGCTGTTTGCATATTGAGGGAGCTCTGTTAACTCATACTGTGTATGGACTATTTATGTATTTATGTGGAGCTTTTCAAGGAGAGAGGGAATTGTATCCAAGCTCTTCTGTCACCTTCTCCTGTTTCTGTGCCTTGTAAATCTTTAGGGAAAGAGGTGAGCGTTTCCATAGTATCTGAGTGTATGACAGAGCTTCTGGATGTGGGGAAGTATTGCCATACTGGTTGATAGTGACTTTGTATTTGAGGCTTGTGACATGATTGAACTGATTTCATAGCATGTTGCTGGGAGGGATGGCCTTGGTCCCTTTCCCTCTCTCAGCTCTGCAGTCCCTGTCATTTGTATGGTGCCTCAGTGAAGTGATTCAGTTTGATAATCGAACAGCAAACTGCATGTGGGTTCTGGGGGAAGTGGGGACCCTCTCAGTAGGATGGAGGGAAGGGGGGGGGGAGTTGCTAAGTATCCCTTCTCCCCTTTTCTTACTGTTAGTTTACTGTTTTAGGGTAGATCTAGATTAGATAACAGGGAGAAGCTCTTCCTTGTGAAAGCGGTGAGGCATTGGCACAGGTTGTCCAGAGAAGCTGTGGCTTCCCCATCCCTGGCAGTGTTCAAAGCCAGGCTTTGAGCAACCTGGTCTAGTGGAAGGTGTCCCTGCCCGTGGCAGGGGGGTTGGAACTGGATGAGCTTTAAGATCCCTTCCAACCCAACCATTCTATGTTTGATGTTACTGAATTAAGATATTCCTGTCTTGAGTCCAACCTGGCTCTCCAAGATACGAGATAGGAACACTGACAGTGCCTGAGGAGGAGACTTGCTCTGAATTCTTAGATTTTTACCCAGCTCTGATACTCTGAATTTTGCTGTCCCAAGGCTACAAGGGATAAATGCCTCATAGGAGGTAGTCTGTTTCTATTTCTAAGCTGCTGTAGGGCATGTTTTGAATGGGTACCTGCTACTTGGGGAGGGAATTGCATACATGTGCATACATCCCCTGACAGGAACAGGAGTTTCTGAGCTTCGCAAGGTTTGGGCAGATGTGGAACAGGTCATGGGACAGGGCCACAGGTGCTGTGCTGTGTCAGAGGTCTGCCCCAGTGCTCTTCCTATCTTTATTGCAAATCTGGAGTCTGCTAGGACCAATGAGGGTGACTTAATGAAGAGGGAGGACTTGTTATAAATGAACGTGCTGAAGGGCGACGAGAATAGTTGTGTATGACTTTGAAAGGCACTGAAGTAGCATGGTCATTTTTCAGCCCCTGCATGCTGCTGAGTGAAGCTGAGGATTGTGCTGACACGTGCAGTTCTGCTAACGGGGGCTGGAGTTGCACTAAAAGAAGAAAATGCCCCATTTTGAAGGCTGTTTGGTAGGGAGACAACAGGAAAGATGTGGTGTTGGTACAGATCTTTTCAGACTTTGGCACTTCTTTTTATTGCCTGCCTCTACTCTGAGGCCTTTTTGCTGTGGCTTCTGTTAGGAGAAGTGAAATTATCTCTCTTACATTTCCCATACATGGGAAGGAATGTCTTCATTCTGGCCCAAGTCTAACTGCAGATGAGATCTGTTTTGGGAACTGTGTTACACAAAAGTGGAGGGAGAGGAAACACGGTTGTGTATCCTACTTGCTTTGAAATGTAGTTTTAATGGTACCTTGGTATTCATATAATTATTTAACTGGTTATGCAATCCTTGGAATTATTGCTCTTTCCAAATAATAACTAGAATGGTGAAGATATTTTTTTAAATTGAAGCAAATAATTGGCTTATGTTGCTTTCAGTACTGTATTTAGTAATTGTTTGCAGTGACCTTTTGGAATCTCCCAGAGAAAATTTATTTGCTTGCCTTTCTCCGAGATCAGCTCCTGGCTATCTTGATACAGAGCACAATTGAGTTGGTTTGGAGTTTGTTTTAATTATATTCTGACAGCAAAGCCTGTTCTTCTGTGTCTGATACACTTCTGGCTTTTTTAAAGGTTAAGCTGTCTTGAACAGGACTTCAACAAATTTAGTTTTCTGAAATTTTGGGGTGGGGAGTTGGGGATTTTTGTTTGGGTTCTTGGTTTATGCCTTTTTTTTTATTTTTTTTTTTTTTTTTTATCAAGAATTGCTTGTCCTTGGGGTTATTTCAAAATAATGCCATATTTTTATTATTTTGTTTAAATCTAAGGAGAAAAGTCTCACTGTGTTTTTGAATGTTTATAGGCATAGTGGTGAAAGGGCTGTGGCTTATTGTTGGGTTTTGTTTGGATTTTGGTTTTGTTTTGGGTTTTTTGTTTTAGTGTTAGCTTCAGAGGTTGTAATGTGATTAGTTCTTGGAACCTTACCGGGTTAAGGAAGAACAATAGGGTTTTATTTTAATTTTTTATTTAATTTTACAAAGTTTTAGCAAAAGTGGTGTGAAATCTTATTTCTTCATGTCCTTGGATTGTGGTCACAGCCCACTGTGGGTTTGATATGTAGGAAAATGTCAAACATCTGAGAGGGCCTCATTCCACACAAACTGTGTGTCTGTGTGAGAACTGCTCAGGGGTGAGACCAATGCTTCTTCCTTTTTCCCTTTTGAAATTATCTTCTGTCTTTCTTCCTCTTTCCTTGCTAAAATCTTGAGTAGAAGGGTTAGAGAAACAGATTGTGTGAAATCTCTCAGATCAACTCTATATTCAAGTATGAGTTTCCACGTGTGAGCCCAATGCACTGTGTGCTTTCTGAAGCTGTGCTTGAAGAGACTATGGGAGCCTGGTCCTTCAAATGCACCACAGAAACCTCTGAAACAAGTGTCCAAAAGCAGTTGCTGCAATATTAGGGTTCTGCTAAGCTTTTAGAAGCAAAAGTGCATTGAGGAGATCTGTGTGTCTCCAGGGAAAGGAAGTCTCAAATGAGCGTCCAACATGGATCAAAACAGGCACTGAAAGTATCTCCAGTAGCTCAGTGCACAGCTGATTCTTCCCTGCCTCTCAGTCTAGTCTGCTAAGGCAGCGTGGTATTGAGAAGGACTGAAATGCTGGAGTTACTTGTGCAGATGACAGAAATGAGTGGAAAAGTGGAATGGGACCTGATCACATGTCGTCTTAAATCCACACTGCACTGGAAGTGGGTAGCAGAAGCATGTGTGATTCAAGCCACTTATCAGGATGGTTTTTGCACACTGTAACTTGACGAAAGCTGGCTTTTCATCCCTGAATCTGAATAGACAAACCTGAGGGGGAACTCTGTATTTCCTGCTACATTCCAGATAAGATCATCTACTGTTTGAACTTGCAAAGCAGTTTAGATGTTTGCTTCCCTGCTTGCAGGACTCCTGCAAAAAGTTTGATCCACCCCTTCATTTTGTTGAGTCTGTGGGGAGTAAGTGACATTCCTCAAGCTGTGAACACAAGAATGGTTTTTAACTTGAAAAAACCCCCGAAAACTTCCCCTGCAAACAGATGATGTAATGTCCAAGCTCCATGTTTAAACAGTAGCTAATTTGCCAGGGGATAAACCCAAGTTAAACCTGTCAGGTTTACTAATTCCCAGATTCAGCAGAGCTTTGTTGTTTGTGCTTTCCAGTGCAGGGTATGTATGTGTTCACTGCTGCCGGTGTCATTTCCTTCAGCTTCTGCAGCTACAGAGTTTGCCTGAGGTGAGAAGAAATGTTGGTATGAACTTTTATGTATCCTTGGTTTTACGTTTTACTCCATGACTGAGTTAAAAACCAAACCCATTCCTTTGGTGAGCCACAGCACTGCAAAGCAGGGTTTATTTTTTCTGAATTTGTATCCGGTGTATTTGCAGGCACCTTCCTTTTGCCAACAGGATTAGTTCCTTGGAAGGTCCCAGGGACACTACTGGGTGGGAGGCTTCATGCTCTGCAGCTGGCGTGGACTGTTTACTTGCTGTTTGGATACTCTTTTCCCAGTTAGATACAAAACAAGGAACAGTTTCAAGCATGTAGCTTTGTTTTTTATGAGCAGCTTTCTCTGCCAGTAGTAGCTCTGACCTGTGTAATGCTTGGTATCTGCTGGCAGAAGAGGTCTGTGTTTGGTTGCGTAAGAGGAAGGTTGTATCAATACTTCCCCTCCCACACCCCTAATGTTCTGTTTAATGGGATTTTTCACTGACATACTCCATAATCTTCCATTTTGACACCATTTCCCAAATCTTGTGTTAACAAAGAACTTTGCCAACTAGCAGGATGAACCAGCACATGCAACAGGGTTAGAGAGATCCAGAGGCTTTAGTATCTGCCTGTGATGATGGAGAGAAGAAGATGCTATCATGAAAAATTAAAGTGGCAGTTAAAAGGAACTCATGGAATCATAGTATGGTTTGGGTTGAAAGAGACCTTAAAGCTCATAAAGTTCCAACCCTCTTACCAGAGGGTAAGACACCTTCTGCTAGACCAGGTTGCTCCAAGCCCTGTCCAACCTGGCCTTGAACACTGCCAGGGATGGGGCAGCCACAGCTTCTTTGGGCACCCTGTGCCAGGGCCTCAGCAC
>JBCJKH010037198.1:0-15457 GCA_039877255.1 Loriculus beryllinus | reverse complement strand
CTGGAAGCAGGGTCAGACAGAAATTCTAAGGTATCCATACTGGATCAGAGAATATTATAGCCATGTATGCTGCACGAACTGCTGATACATAAGGACCCAGCAAACATGAAATCATTAAAAAACTTGATACTGAATTAGTTGTTCAGTGCCCTGCCTGAAACCAGACGTGGACCTCTGACATGCTGAGACAGTCTTTTACAAAGGTAAACTGTCCAGAATACAATGTTGATTAAGTGATAAAAAGAGATTTACATCAGGGAGAACCTGAGAGATCCTCTGTACTCCAGTAGATTTATGTTCCAAATCTTCCCAGTGAAAAAGAGGGACACAGTTTTCTTTTGCCTCTCTAACTCCTGAACAAATCAGGACTGAGGGAAAACAAGACACCAGAACAGTTTTGCAAGAGCAGCATATACCTCAATTTTACTTTTGCAGAGTTCCACAACTCTTGCAACACCTTGACCTCCTTACTTCAGGAATTCTGCCTCCCTCCACGGTCCCTGCTCCAATTTTTCACATTATTTAAGAAAAGTTAAATCTAAGCAAAAAAACCCCCTGCAACAACAAAGATAGAAAGAAAAAAAGCCAAGTACTGCAATGACTGGCCATTAAAAACTCACCAACCAAGACCTTGGCAGCTGGGTTGTCAACTCCAATAGCTTTCAGGATAGTTGCACCATCATTGGTAACTGTTACAGTGCTAGCTCTCCCAGTACTTAGAAGAATCTTGTCCTACAAGACGCAAGATTTAGAATACCACTTGAAAACATACTGCAACTATTAAAATTAAATTAACAGGTACAACTACTGAGAATTTACAGACGACTTACCATGCCTTTAGGCCCCAGAGTGCTCTTAACCAGGTCACCAATAGCAATGGCACCAACAAAGGATGACTGAAATGAAAGTAAATACACCTTAGAGAATGACTTATTTCTACTTTAACATAAGAACTGTATGCTAGCCCGTAATTTGCAAGGCGACATCTTAACCCAACCCTTCCACAGCCACACTTCTTTCAGCAGAGCCTGGGGTGAAGTTTCTTGAACTGATACATTTTGATAACCAGATCAAATATACTGAATTCCCACAGAAACCATAAAAGCCTGTCTCACAGGCAAAAGAAGTGCCTCTCAATGAACACCAACCTCCCAAACTAGAGTTACTTAGTTTCTGAACAAGAGGAGTCTCTGTAATTGTTAGCATGAACAACACTCCTCTTTCCTTCTGTTCGCAGAAATGCAAGAAAGAAACAGTAAGAGAAAGATGACATTCCACATCACCATAAACTGAAAGCACATTTAACAGTAGAAAAGACGTGGCTTAACTACCCAAGTGTTACCAGTTTCTTAAACTTACCAGCCGAGCTGTTTCTGCCTTTTCTTCATCTGCGCCTGCCTTGAAAATGTTCACGGGAGCAAGGGAAAGGGATGCCTAAAGCAGAGTTAACATAAGATTATTCCTTTAGCTTTAATAACACTATGCATTTTAGAAACAAATTCCTGGCACTAACAACCTAAACAATTACTGCAATTCTTTTTTTCCATACTCTATTTGGTTTTGATAAAGGGACAAATTCACTTAGACTCTTTCCTTAAATCTACCTTGCAATCTCTATCACACAAAGAGATTACAAAACCGACTGCAATCTGCTCTCAGAAACTGCACCTCATATTCCCTTGGAAAGCTGTTACCAGAACTTTATTTCATGGTCCTGTTCTGCATGGCTGTCAGACTCAAACCACCCAAAGACAGGCACCACAAGCAGAACCTAAAAGAATCTCATTAACTAGCCATGTCGGGTCTTCAGTATTTGTGCCGAGCCCTATCATTTTATTGCACTCCCATGCAAAATAATTACAGCAGTAATGAACAGACTCCTTTAAAGACTGATACCTGCAAAGAACTCAGAGCCTTCACTTGGACCAAATCCTAAAACAAGTATTACAACCTTCTTAAGGGAGTTCGGCGACATTTTACTTTGCTGTCTAGCCAGCTCATCGCTTTTGCTACTCTAAGTGTCCGTTACATCACTGCTTTGATAATAAAAAACAAAACGTTGCCGCGGTAGGAGGCCCCACACAACGGGAGGGCAACTCTCGGTCCGCGATGGAGAGCGGCCGCTCACGCTCGGGGCTTTCTGGGAGATGCGTGGAAGAGGCAGAGGCTTCCACGGCGCCAGGCTCGCCGCGGACGCCCGACAGGGCAGGCCCGGAGCCCCTCTCCTGCGGGATGCCGGGGACGGACGGCAGCGGAGCGGCACTCGGCCCGTATCGCGGACGCGCCCTCACGAACCCCCCTCGCGCGCGCTCTAGAACCTTCCAGGCCCAACACGCCGCCGCCTCCTCCTCCTCCTCCCCTCCCCTCCCCTGCCCTCCCCTCCCCTCCCCTCCCTGCCCGCCTGGCGCGCGCGGGGCAGGGCGCCAGGCCGCCCCCACGCGAACGCCTCAGCCGCCGGGGCCGGACAAAGCGCGGGAGAGGGGCGCGGCCGCCGGGCCCTCACACGCGTGTCTGCGGGGAGCTTGGCCACCGCCCCGCCGCGCAACACCGGGCGGGCCGAAGCGCCGCCCCGCCGCGAGCTCACCATGGCGCCGGTGCCGTCGCCGACCGGGACCCCGCCAACCGCCGCTTCCAACAGAGACCCAGGGCGCGGACACCCAGCTCCCACGAGCTCCTGCCGGAAATGGCGTCAGAGGAGCCGCCGCTTCCGGCGACGCGCGGCAGGCTGGGAGCCGCAGTCTCCCCCTCCCGCCTCGGGAGGAGGTGGCTGGATCTCGGCACACAGTGGCTGTGCAAGGCAAAGCACGGCGCGGGTGTGGCGGGAGGGGGGGGCCGGGTGTTTTAAGGACTTACGGGACTTAAAGCCATGCTGCTTTCCCCCCCGCGCTGTCTAACGCCGCCTCTTGCACGGCAGCACCTGCTATGGGCTCGCCCCGCAGCGCGCCGCCCTTTCTCCGAAGAGCTGCCCTCTGGGCGCTCGATTTCTGCCCCTCCGAAGGAGGCCGAAGCTGCCCCAGTTTGATTTCATCATACTCCCAGCTCTCAGACTGGTCAGAAGTATTTTAAATTAGCAGCTCTTGTCTTCCAGTGAACTTGCCAGACTGAGATATCTGCTGCTGTATCATACAGATCACCAAGTGAAAGTAGTGAATGGGAGACAACCCCAGCACAGTCTCGATATATTCCTTTTACAAGGGCATGTAGTGACAGGACAAGGGGCTTTAAACTGAAAGGCGCAGATTCAGGTTTGGTATTACAAAGAAGCTCTTCCCTGTGAGGATGCTGAGGCGCTGGCACAAGGTGCCCAGAGCAACTGTGGATGCACCCCAGCCCTGGCAGTGTTCAAGGCCAGGTTGGACAGGCTTTGGAGCAACCTGGTCTGGTGTCCCTGCCCATGGCAGGGGGGTTGGAACTGGACAAGCTTTATGGTCCCTTCCAACCCAAACCACTGTGTGATTTTACAGTTCATTTCAGCATTAAAAAATTGGTAACTGGTCTCCTGGCAGCTTTGCAGACACAAGACCACATCCAAGCCTTGTTCTGTTGCTGCTTTTCCTCCACACAAAAAGCCCACTAGTTACCCATTAGTTACTAAGAAAAAAAGTTAATTGCTTTGTGTGACTTATTCCTCAAGAATTAATTCCAGCTGCTATTCCTCTTCCTGCTGCCAGACACAAATCTCTTGGGATATACACAAATCTTTTTGTTCTAGATTGAAACTGGCCCAAGACAGTAGGTACCTATCCCAATGGAGACAGCAAATTTCTACCGACTTTCACATCTCTGGTTTTAAGTATGCTAACATCTTGTTAGTATTTTGCTGGAGTTCTTCCGGCTTTTTGTTTTGTTAGATATGTTCTCCCATACCCTAACCTTGGTCTGGAAACTAAAGTGACAACTGAATTCTAATATATTCAGTTTTCCTGGTTTTTGTTATGTACAAAAATATCTTATGTTTTGGCTAGGGCTAACATCCAACTAAGACAATGTTAAGTGCTTTTATCTCAGAATTAGAGCATTTATAAAGATGTGCACTGAACTAATGATTCATTTTAATTCACATTTGCTGCTACTGGGGTGGGAGCTGGGAAAAGAAAAATAAAATAAAAAATAAAACTTAAGTGCCTCAGAGAATTGAGCTGTGGCCTTTGGAAGATCAGATTCTCACAGAAAAACTTACTAGAGCAAACCTTTAAGTTTGTTTTAAGGAGCTTTTGCTTATTGCTAAGCTATGTTTTAATGCGTAAGAGCAGCAACACCAGAATGAAGAGCCTAGCAGCCACACAAGTTGTCTTCCTGCCTCTTACTTCCAGCTGCACAGTGCTCTCACCTCTGTTGTGCCAATGGCAATTTTTCAGGTCATACTGTGAATAAGTGAAGGAAAAAAGTGCCTCGTTGTGATGGTTTCGTAAACCCATGTCCTTTGTAAATACCCTCATCTCTTTCAAGGTTAAGAAACAGAGTATGTTTCAGCCCCAAAGACCGTTTGACATAACTGCACAGCTCAGCAAAGCACAGGCTTGGTTGCTCAGGGATGAACTCCCAACCAGACCTCCATGTGTCTCAGTATCTACTGCTAGTGTTTTCATTCAGATGGAGACATCCTGCTTATAGCCGAGCTATAAATGATGTAGGAGGAGTAATGGAGCTGCAACCGCTCTGTGGTTTCTCCAGCACCAGTAACTGAGGCTTTGATCACAGCATCTAGTTTGAGGTTTAACTTCAAGTCAGGCCAGTCAGTTAAGCCTCTGAGCACACAGGATTTTGAGGGTGGGAGGAAGACAGAGACTCTTCACAAAATCCAACTCTTCAGGTGCTTCCAGCAGAGAATGAACAGATATGTTACTGTTGATTTTTATGTATAGGGATTTTAACAAGGCCTTTTATAGCATTACTGGAAATCCTAGCCCTAGGCACTTACAGCTGGAAGGTCAGCTCTTTGATGCTTGGCTGCTCAATGCCAACTTATCTTGAGCTGGCTTCAAAATTTTATTTCAGAACAAAGCATCATTAGCTCAAGGACGTGAGGCATATGCATATTTTAATTGGAATCACATCAGCTGCATTATGTTTTAGTTGTAATATTGCTAGAAATTGTCCAACTGCATATATTTTACCTGCTATCACATCAGGAAAGGTGCACAAACATCTCTGGGAAGCTTTTTTCCTGTTCAAAATGAAGATAAAAACAACCAGAGTTTCTGCTGAACTCTGTCTCACCTTATTATGAAATGTTAAGGGTCATGAACTGCTAAGCAGCCATTCCCATTAGGAAAGCTGCGAAATTACAAAAATCTTCTTGAGAACTGAGTTTTCTGCTATGTTTTCTAACCAACATGTTGTCTCTTAAGAGGTTCTGAAAACAAAACATGTCTTGATGTTTCTAGGGTTTTGTTCATTTGTTGACTAGAAATTATTAACAATACGCCTTGAAACAGTAACTTGGGAGAAAAGAGAAAATACTGAACTTTGATACATCACAAGTTTTATAGTCTGCAGAAAAAAAGTGACAAGGCCTTCTGGACAGGACTTCAACCATGTAATTCTTATTACTTTGTTTCTGAATTTATCAGTACTACCTCAGCGAAGTCCATAGAGGTTCTGTGGTATCTTAGGCACTACATAACTGAGACAGGAGTAAATCTGAATTGCTAGCACATGATTCACCAGCCAGTAGTCGATAGCAACAGTACTACCATAACAACAACAACACAGATATCTAAGTCTACATACATGAGAAAGATGTGACAGAACACCAGTAGAAGAGAAAAATTCACGACTTCACATTAGCACATTCTAGTTCCTTTTTCAACCACTGAGTAATCAGTGGGACACAAGCAGAACAAGTTAAACTGAAGTGGAACTGAAGCAACTAGTTAAAGAAAAGCAACAAAAGTGAAACTAACGAAATACAATAAGCAACACTGACACTGAGAAATCCTGAAGTAATCGACAGGCCATTTTCCATAAAATCAATAGTTTATTGCCATGCTACCTTTTTTTTTTTTTTCCAAATGAAGTTGGCACTGGTAAAGGGGAAAATGTTGTCATAATACAGATACATGTAAAAAAATGTGCATTTGGTAAGCTTCCTCAGTAATGACAGCTTCAAACAAGTGAAATTAATTTCTTTTTAAGATAAATGTGGAATGGCATAAAAATACACTTTTCTGCATAGTATAATATCACTTTTTTCATAAAAGAAATACGGAATGTTTGTAAAAGCAAATTCACTGAACAGGGCAAAGTTAATTGAAATTTTATAAACAATTTGGCAATGGTACTCCCACTGTTTAGACTTTTTATATAAAAGAAATAAAAATCTAGAAAGCTACTTTTATACAAAGTTGCTATATTTATGCCTTTAAGTAGGAAAAAACATTTTATAATGCAAATTAGGACATACAATAATCTTACAATATCATACAATGTAATGACAAGAAAAGAACATACAACATAAGATTTTGGCCTTTGTAGAAGTGTCTATTCCTGCATTTAATAAATGCATTTGTGGCACACTGGTGACTACTGTATTCTCACTACTACCGGTCAGCTTTCGTGCGAGCGCAGTATCCAGCTGTACTGTAATGGCAGGTCTGCAGTTGAGTTTAAAACACAGCCTGTTTGTTTGTCAGGAGGCGAAAGGTGATGACACTGCAGAGAAGCGAGATGTGAAAAAGGCAACGGGCCTGCTGGTTGAGACATCTGTATTGCGGGGACACCAGACAACACTCTTTCCTTTCATACCAGAGCATTCTTATACATTCAGTTATTAAGTACCAAAGTGTTACAAGTGAGAACACCTGTGTTCGAGATTTGGCAAAATTTCAGGGGAAATACAAAGTTAGTACCAAATATATAACATATTATATATAAAATGTGGGTGTATGATATACACACATATTCTAATGCAAAAAAACTGCATTAATACGGAGTTAGATTTGCTGACATCCATTCCTAACTAATATAACCATTACAAAACAGGTGTAATCCTGATCTTTCACGCACTTCAGAATCACTTCCTCTTTCATACATAATAGTTAAAGCAATATATATGCAAGTATGACTAAGAAATCAAAATTCACATAATAATCTGAACTCTGACCACAACAAATAGGATTTTTTTTCAGTACATGTTATTAAATATATTTATAGTTTTACAGTATTTTTAGACCTTTCCTGAAGAACTTGACCAACCAGGTCTTCAGGTGTTAACAGAGCTCAGTGTCAGCAGAACTTGATCTTGCAGGAGCACGTCCAGTGGCCCCTGAAGTCAATGCAAATCACACATTTGGCTTCAAAGGACACTGCTGAGGCCTGAACAAGCTCCAGAAGGATTACCCTGCAAACATTCGCTGATGACATCAAAGCTCCTACCTCAGGATTTCCTTTCCTACTGCCAAAGGGAATGACTGAAGCAGAAGAGACATGGACTCTGGGCATTCTGGTTGGCAGGTGGTGTTGGGCATGACCACGTACAGCACAGCCCCAGCCCCACCTTTTGTACCAAGGTGAGTTTCACGGCACCTTTTGTACCAAGGCTTCTTGTGGAAAGCAGGAGAGCTGCTCCTCCACACTCACTGCTTGGCAATTAGGTCACCAGGGGTCTCAGACATGAGCACTGTGGCTGTGACACCAAGGCATGAAGTACTTTGCAGACACAGAGGAAGACTGTCCCTGTTTTGAAGGGCTCGAGCCTATTTCTTAATCATCTTTTTTACATAAACTCCTTTGTATATATACATATTTGCTACATAAAATAGAATTACACCAAAGTAATGGATATAGCAGAAAACATTGTCACAATATATGTATGTAACCACACTAAATAATTATTAAAACCACAAGAAAATTTTCAAAATGCCCTTTGTAGTATATAAAAATATAGAAATGTCCAACACTTGTTTCATCAACTTCGAAGGTAACTTTATCTCTCATATTCTATCTGTACACCTACACGTTTCCAAACAAAACACTGTGTTAATCTGGAGTAAACACCATGTTTTAATGGCTAATATCCTAATAAGACATCTGAAAGACTTAGTCACATACCTTACAGCACGGTATCACAAGACATAAAGTATACATGGTCAGAGTTACAGCTGCTAAGTTGAGGGTTTTTTTCCTCCTTATTCACTTATCTTGTCCTGAAGAGGAAGTAATTCCTAAAGATTGCGAAAAGAACTGTAACTGGTGACTTAACTGGTGACTTTCCCATCTTTTTTGTATATGCTCTACAAGAAGGACATCAGGAACCTTGACTCCATCTTTAACGCAGTTTTTTGTGGTGGAATTCCTTCCGGCTTTTTTTGGAGTGCATATGAATTTAAAATAAAAGACATCATAAATGAACTTATGTTTATATTAAGTAAATACTGTCAATATAAATGCCTGAACTGCTACCTCAGGAAAAAGATGGGAAAGATCGTACTAAATTCCAAAAATACCTAATTCTATCTATCACACTGAAGGACCGAACTTTTTCAGGAGGAATAGGAGAAATTCAGATTTAAGTCCACAATTAGTTCCTACTAAATCAGCTTCATCTTATTTGCAGCCATTAAATAAATTAGTACAGTGCAGAAACAGAATTTCACCATTGATCCCACCTCACATGGAAAATACTGCTTAGAAATAGAGGTCCAAACCAGATACATCATTACATGCTTAAAGAAGTAACTGACGTTAATCAGAAATCGCATTTTTGCTTCACCAACAGTGAATAAAAACAATCTGCTATCTCTTGACCCTGTCTCAATGAGAAGTGGTTAAGTATAAAACAAAAGCAAGGACAGCCAGACTTTGAGTCAATACACACTGTTATAAAACCAGCAAAATCAACTGCTGGTCTGTCACCTACAGAAGAGCAGCCCTTTTTCAACATTGGCTCGGACTCCTTACAGGTTGCACCTTTCTGCAGCCCTTTTTACACCCAAACCCTGGTCAGAGGGGTAAAACACACAAATATCCAAACATCTCAGGCAGAAGGGAAATTAAGCAGTTCATGATATGAAAGGTATTTTTGAACACTTAACATTTCTATAAAATTTTTGTAGACTTTTAGTAGGAATAGGATTACTGCTTCAAAACCACTACATTCCCTTGGAAACCTACTCATTCGGGGAAACAAAACCTGTCTAATGAGAATTAAGGTTTTCAGAATGGTCTGGTTTATACTTTTTCATGGAATCACCAAGAAATACCACAAAATTTAAAAAATTTGGTCCTTCACTTGACATCAATTTGGGGGAAAAAAATCAAATATTTTCTCAATATAATCAATGGATAAAATTTTCACTAACTGTATTTCTAGTACAATCTTTATTATGTACTTTTGGTCACTGTTTCATCTTTGTCAACTCAGTCTCCTTGTTTAAGAGATACACTAATGTATGTCTTTCCCAAATCACTGCATTAAAGGAATACCTACAGTTAAAGGCTTTTCCCCGTCCAATGTTCTTAAATGGTAGCAGCCAACTGCATGTTATGGATGGAAAGTATAACCAATGGAGATGTTGCCATTTTTGCAGGATCTAGTTTACGTAAACTTAACATGGCTTGGTTACTAGAGAAAATGGTTACATATTTCTAATTTCTCAGACTATACACCTGTGGGCCCAAAATAAATATGACCTAAATATTGTGGAGAGATTTCAGCTGAAAACTGAATCCTAGATTACAGACACTAAACCTAACATCACAGCCTTGAAGAGGCTGAATTGAAAAACTATTTACTAAGTCTCAAAGGGTAAAGTGCATTGCAACTACATCTGCTTCAAGGGGATGAAAATAAGGACTGCTACAGATGAGCAGCGTGGGTAATGGGGACTACCCAGTATGTTTGCAGTGCACACAAAACAAGAAAGCATTATCCCACCTGTGAAGTTTTAGAGGGTAAAAAATGTAGTCCTGGCAAATATGTCATCAGACCTGTTAATACAGTTAAGGTTACAGAAAGTTGAAATTTCAGTATGTTCTCAATTCTGGGGACCAGAGCTAAGAAAACCACCCCTATAAAGTACTATGAAACTTGCAACATTAAGAAAAAATTACTCTGAGCATCCCTTGTATCTGAGACTATTCAGGATAAACACATAGGCCAGCACACGAGAATTAAGGAGGGATGTGGTTGGAGGTTCTAATTGCAACAGGCCACTCAGGATCTACCTGAAGTCTCTGTTTCCCTATTTGGCAATTAAGAATACTGTCTCCCTGCCTCAAGGGTGTGTTTATTCACAGGTCCAATTAATCAGTATTTCTGAAACACCCACACCATACAGATGAGAACCAAGTATTTCTAGGCAGCTGGTTAGATCAAACACACTTGCCTCTAAACACATGCTGAAGCATTAGTTCAGTTCACAAATTAAGGTGAGCTCCAAGGTAAGAGCCAGAATTACACCAGTATCATTAACCTACTACTTATTTTGCAATATCTGGTAATTTCTCTTCTGTATAGACCAAGGCTGGTCCATAGCATAAGGGGAGGCAATGGCAAAGATGTGAAGGAGCACTAGCACTGCAGATCTGTAAAATGTTTCACTCCAGACAGCATACCTTCCTGAGCACCAAGGTCTCCCTACAAGTCAACACATCTATCACAAGAGCATGCATGGGTTGACCATGAAATTATTAACAAGGTTTTTTCCTTAAATCTCATTTAAGCTCCTCACAATGGTCTCAATGACTCCCATATTTTACTTCTGCAAATTATTTTCTTTGTGCATCTGGTATTTCAGTACCATATAGTCTGCAGAGAACAATGACAGACTGTAAAGGCTGCCTGGTATCCCTTAATGGTGTGGCAAGACACATGTACTTCAGGTGCTATTAATGCTGCCACTACTAAAGTGAGAGAAGATCAAAGAAAAAGTTAACAAAGGAACAGGGAATACACTCCAATTTAAAAGACAGAAAATAATTGTAGTTTGTTTGTTACAAAACTTGAACTCAAATATTGCATGAAGACCCTTAATTACAGATCTTCAAATGGCTTTTCTTGCACAGTTTTTTCACTCACAGTTTAAGGGTTATTTTATATCACACCAGTTCACAGAAGTTCATTTTCTTTGCAATCACAGGCTCAAGAGTAATCTCCTCTGCTGCTAGTACCAAGGTGCACCTGCAATACTGACAGAATTCTAACATTATTCAGAGTATTAGAAAAACAACAGAACAAAAAACTTCTGCTAAGGGCGCATCTGGCATATTCAACAAACAACATTCTACCTGGATGCACCTGTTACACTAAGCAGCCATTACTGAAACCAAGTTCACCAACTGCAAAAGGAAAACAAGTATGCTCGTTGATAATACTCCCTTCAGATAATTTACTACACATCTTTCTAAATTAAAGTATACTATCAACTACGGATGCACACTGCTAGGATGTATAATTTTCTATAAAGAACTATCAAGTCCAGTACCCTGCCTCCCGTGTAACCTGTGACTGATGTGTTAGAGGAAGACAATAACTGCATAATAAACCTTTCCAGTTGTGCAATCATGCATGTTGCTGGAGAGCTGGGATATCTCTGTCAGGCATAAAAACATAGAACACCGGACAAAGACAACCATTTGACCTTCAAGAGTCTTTCTTTGTCAAATGCAGAGAGCACGACAAACACATAATGACCCTGAACAATAATTAAAGCTATGTACAAAATGTTGACTTTCAAAACAAGACATTATGGAACAGGTGAAAAAGAAACACACAAATGCAAACAAAGGAAGGCACACTGAACCAAGAAATGACAACAGAGCCTTAATTCATACAGCAAATCTGTGAATTCCTTCACAAAGAACCCCAAACAAACTCTAATGAGATTAAAGTTGTCAGATTTCACAGGGAACTTGATACACCACTCTGAATTCTCTTCTAGGAGAACGAGCTTAAGGCTGGGTTTAGATGCATTCATAGCTCTGATCTACGAACTTTGATGTGACCTCTCAAATATCACACAAGTTAAGAAAACTTCAGAATTAGAGGCCTTCTTGTCTATGTGGTCTAATACAAAATCAAACCAACCAAACAACAACAACAACAACAAAAAAAAACAAAACACAACAAAAAAAACCAAACCAAAACCAACCAAACAAAAAAAAAAAAAAGACAAAAAAGGTGTGGTGTTTATACCCCTTGAGATGAACCAATATCTCTTGTGTATGTCAAACCGAGTGAGTTAATGCATTAACATACATTTCATTCTGGAGGAGCCACTTCAATGAGGAATGAACGCAAGATATGTATTTTGAAACATCAGGTTTACCTGCTAGTAACACACATACCAAAGAGGCTTTAAAAAGTGTTATAAATGTCATTAACGAGTATAGGCACCAGACCAGAATATTTATAAATTCAAAACTGTCATGTCACTCGGAGTCTAATCAATTTAAAGAGGCACTGTGAACGGTGGTGATGCTGCTATGCAGTAATTACTACTACTGTAGAATGAAATAGTGTTACCTAAATGAATACTTGCTCTACATTAATTCCCTTTAGTTAGACAAGTACATGAATTAGGCAGAAAAAGTTCTATTAGGCTATAAAAGGCGTTAGTGTTAAGAAATGCAAAATACTTGCATCTTCAATTCTATAAACTTCACAAAAGGTGCAAATGATTTAACGCTTCCCAGGCTCACATAGGCAGGTCAGTACTGTTATGTCTAGTTTTCCTAGAAGTACCATCATCTCGGGGCAGTGCTTTTTGCAAGCTTGACATAGCAGCAGTTCTTTCAATGTCTATCACAGCATACAGCTCTGTGCGCCTGGTTGGAGTTTGCGGAAGTGGAGTGGTGGGGGTTTTTGGAGTCTGAGGGTTGTCGGAGTCACTACCACCTTCCAAGTCAACCTGTATGTAGTTGAGCTGCCTGTGTTCTAAACTTGGACGCCTAATGTCAAAGTTAAAGACTGTTGGGGTACAGTCCCGACGTCGTGTAAATTCTATTTTATGAGCACTTGCTGGTACTGTTACATTCTCTGTATTAACGTAATTATGCATTGGATCTAGGTTATTGTGGTAGCCATTTACAGATGGGGTCTTTGGTCCTAAACTGTCATCTTCATCTCTACTCAGCTTGCGGGCTTCCCAAACAGGAGGCAAGGATGGCAAGTTCTCATAGTTCAACAGCGCAGTTCTCCTCTGAGCAGAGTTGTTAATGTTCTGGGTGTCTGAGGTACTGGTTGATGTCAAACGACCTCTCCTGACCCCTGAGGCACTAGGGATTGATAACCTATTTATGTTTTCATACACCAATTTATTACCAGATGGCGTTTCTCTGCGTTCATCACTGTCATACCCAGTGTCCCATTCAGTATTGTTTGTGCTGCTGCCACTAACTTGGTCTCTCCCAAGTTGCTCCAGTTTCTCTCTTTCCATTAATTGCCTCTGAACAGGTGTTGGTCCTAAAACAAATTTGACTCCTTCAGGCTCCAGGAGAACCTGAGCATCTCTGTCATCAGTACACATCTGATCTTCTTTTGCTTTCGTTGTTTCAGGGTTTGAAAGCTTTGATTCCAATGGCGCATGCACACTTGATCGACTTTTTCTTTCCTCTTGTACCCCAGTAGTGTTGACGTAAGTGTGTACCTACAAGGGGAAGAAAAAACCAAGTAAATTCAAATGCTATTCATGCCTTTTCTCCCCCTCCAAATTTCTCTTTCTTAACTTCCTGCTTTTCTAATCAAAATACCTGAAAAGCAAATCTCATCATAGCAGCTGTTTAAGAGCAGATGTCGTATCTTTCACATGTTGCTGAACTGTGCTGTTTTAGGGTTTTTTTTTCCTTGCTGGTTTTGTTAATGTTATTCTAACAAAAGAATAGAACTTAGACCTACGCTAGTGATTATTTTGATTTCATATTTTACCTCAATTGTGCTCTAGTTAAAGCTTTTAAGGTTGTATTCCGGCTCTGCTCTGGTCAGGACAAGCTTGAGCTGCTCCAACTTAGTCCATTAGTTAAAACAGACAAATCTGTGAGAGCTCTGCTGTCTCTCACTATGACAGTGACCAACAGTTCAACAGTTGCTTTGAATAAATTTATCTTTGTAATTTCCACACTGCAAAGGAAATGTAACTAACACACCCACCCACCCCACCACTCCTAGGATCAAGCCATGTGTACTACTCAAGCAATGAGAAGAGAGGTTGGCTCTGCTGGAAGAACAGTCCATTTTCTCTTCAAGAGCCAACAGTCTCCTAAAAACAGAAACTAAAGGAGAAAAATATACAATTCTGGATGAGCCCTGGCACTCAGAATTACAAAGGAGCAGGAATTGGCACTGAATGCCACTAAGAAAGGCAGGAATACACCACTAGGTTATCCCTCCAAGTTCCCACAGTGGATCAACAGAAGGCTGAACGAGAATGACTGGAGTAATGGATTCCTTCTCTAAATTTTAATTCTGATTCTGGATACCCAAACAGCAAAAGCAGTATTTGACAGGAGCAATCATCTAGCCTTCCATACTTCTCTCTCAAGCTCTACAAGCTGAAATGTTATTTACAGCTCACTTGACTCCTACACTCACTGCTTTCTCTTAAACTCATTTCTCTTCAATAGCTTCAACAGCAACGCTTGGACTCTTCTGTGGGGGCTCTTAACAAATCCTTTCCCACAAAATGCTTCACTGCACTTGGCTCCAGTTACCCTCTCTGATTTCCAACACTGGTTCTGGTCATACATATATTCCTAAACAACACCACAAATTTTATTAAACTTGACTAACATTTTCAGCAACAATCTGAATGAGAAGATAGACTGAAAACTTCCAGAAGGGTGTGTTCTGTCCCAGATTGGTAGGGTTTCCACTGAGAGGGATCTCAGCAGAACTGACTTCATAGAAACCTCATGAAGTTCCGCAACAGCAAATGGAAAGTCCAGTGCCTGGTAGGGAACAACAACGATACCACAAGCTTGGCACCCACTTGAAAACAGCCTTGCAGAAAAGCACTGGCAGTCCAGGTGAATGGTAAATTGAATGTGAGTCAGCAGTGTGCCCTTGCAGCAATGAAAACCAAATGTGAATTGGTTTGTGTTAGCGAAAGCACAGCCCAGTAGGTTAAAGAAAGTGATTTTTACTGTCAATGCAGCACCTGTGAGACTGAATCTGGGCTCCCCAGTATGAGACAGATATCACCACACTGGAGGAAGTCCAGTAGGAAGCCACGTTTAGAAAGGCACATGACATACAAGGAGAATTTGAGAGCCCCATCCTTGTTCAGTCTTAAGAGAAGGTGTCGTGGTTTAAGCCCAGGTCATAAATCAGAACCACGCAGTCTATCCCCCCCCGCCAGCTCCGGAGAGATGGGGAGGAGAATCAAAAGAACGTAACTCCCACAGGTTGAGATAAGAGTAGCCCAGTAATTAAGGTATAACACAAAACCACTACTGCTACCACCAATAATAATAATGATAAGGGAAATAACAAGGGAAGAGAATACAACTGCTCACCACC
>JBCJKH010037195.1:0-12963 GCA_039877255.1 Loriculus beryllinus | reverse complement strand
CAGAACAACTCTTACCAACAAGGATATGAGAGACGTTAGGCCTTGGAAATGAATCTTCCTGCATTTAGTGCAACAAGTCTAAAAAATCCCACTTACCCTATAGAGATCCATAATCTGTGAAGCTGTGTACTCCTGAGATTGATTCAAGGGCTTGAATTTAATTTCAGAAGGTGCTTTAGCTGTGTAAGTAAATGGACCAGAGATAGTGTCCAAGTCATGGGTACCTATTGCTACTAATGCTCTTCTCCTACAAAGATGGAAGACAAAATAATGATTTTGTTAGTAATATCAATTCCTTTGAGACAGTATCTCATGAGTCTATGTACTCCAATGCACTCATAGAATTTACTTAAAAAGTAAAAGGGCAATTGTGAAAAGCCTGAAAATTATTTTCAGGAATAACATTTTAATGAATTGTAACAACACAACAGTCAAAGACAAATCCAATGCGACTGTGGCTAAACACTTTTTTCAACTGTTGTAGGCACTATAACAGATATTTATGTTGACAAATATTGAGAGGAGGTGGAAACAGGCAGGGAAATTAGGAAAGACTAAGAGAGCTGTTATAAAATATTTTCCTTAGCACAAATAAAAACATAATCGTCTCTGCAACAGGGATGTGCTGTCTTAACATAGGATAAAATCATACACATGGACTCTATACGCTAATTTTAAGCACTAACCTGCAAATATTTTGGTGTAGTTTTTCTTGGAGGTCAATGAAACTATCATAACGTTCCTTGGTAAAAGTTATGTCACGAAGGACTGCAGCTACAGCATGAGGACGGACTTGGACAGTCTGCAGTTTACAACAGCAATACATTATAAAGTTCAAGCACACAGAATATACAAAACTAAAATTGATTAAATGTGCACTTTTCATCTGAAATCCTCTTTTGTAAAGTAGTAATCAAACAAAATTAACGGAAAGACATTAGAATCCCAAAGGGAAAAACAAACCAACCAACCTACTTCAGGTCCTGAGGGAGGCTTCCAATATACTATGTAATGGCCCAGAAGGTTGATGCAGTGTGAGCATCTGAAACTTTGATTTGATCTGCTACTAGGTTCACTCAAAATAATTTGTCTATTGTTCCATCCCCTCAGCTTCCTGAAATATAAATCCCAATGAGGAGATATATTCCTTTAACTCTGCTCTACAAATACCATTTCCAGTCTCACTGCCCTCATTAAATTGGTACTGGTACCTATCTTGCTGGTTCAGAAACCCTCAAAAAATTCACAAAGGTGCAGTAAACACTTTTTACCTTTTCAGTGATAATCAGCTTCTGACCTTCACCCTCAGCTGGTATTATCTTTTCATATCTAGGCAGACTTATCCTAGAATAAAACCAGAAATAAGTCTGTAACTCAAAGAATGAATATTCTCCAAATGCAGGAAACTTCATAGTAATGTAGCAACAACTTTATGTTGAAACTTTCCTAGTAACATTTCTTACTATGTGAATTAGCTAACTGTTTAAAACTTGTTTTCTACGAGATGGTAAGCAGATTACTGAACTTGAGGGACTCAAGAAGATAAAGTCATAGCAGGAACATTTGTTTTGGTATTTATTACAGAGGATCACAAGGAAGTTCCTTTGCAGTTCTTTACAGAGGACAAGTCTCAAATGGAACAGCAGTAGAAAAATTTTTAGAACAGATCCAAACCTCAGTAACATTCTAGTCTAGTTTTTCAAAACTGTACAACAGAGTTTCTCCAAAGAAAAATCTGACAAATTTGAGCTACACGAAATCTTACTCAAAATCCAAGCAAATGGCAAGTTTGCTTATTGACCAGAAATGGAATCATATTTAAACAAATAAGAAAACACACAAAAGTCTCACAACTCTGCATTACCTTTCTTTAAAGACCTGCAGTCCTCGGACCAATCCTTCCAGGCAAAGAAGATCATAACGGTTGGCAGGAACATCAATTTTATAGAGAACAGTATCAGATGCACCCTTTGCCCTGTCTTCACCTTTTTCTTTACTTATAATGTCTTTCTCAGATGTCTGAAATTGAACAAAGATGTCTTTTTAACCTGAAATATCTTAACATTGACAGGAGTGTTATAGTGAGATAATATAATAGGAAATTGTAGAAATTAAAAGTTTAATGGTGTCATTTGGATTTATACAGCAAAGGACACACCAAATACCAGAAATGATGTAAAATCTAAAAATTTCTCAGATTCAGAGACTGTAATGCAGTATACCAAAAGACAAATTCACTATTAGAATCTGTATTTTAACAAAAGGGATTACAGAAGCATCAGTCTCCAGACTAGCAGACCCCAATAGGGAATTGAGACCTTATTTTTGGCAACAGATCAGCAAATGACTTGTCATATCAAGTCTATTCTGAAATAACGCATAACACATGATGTTCAGATGTCTTTTGATAAACATCATTAAAAGATCAATGAATTAAAATTAAAAAGAAAAATCAAAACAGGTTTACTTGAACAAGATTTACATGGATACAGTTCACAGGGCTAGCAAGCTTTCACATGTATAGAGTCCAAATCAAAACTTTAAATATAATCTAGTTATAACTTAGGTAACAACGCCCAGGACAAATATGTTTTTGCGGATATTGTACAGAAGAGTGCATGCAAAACAAAGCCTAACAGATCTTGTAAAATATGTTCAATACATGGTCTGTGGCCATAATTATGCTGCCAAATAAAATGGGGCCACAGACTGAAGACCAAGAGGCACTGACTGCTGACCTCCATGAAGTACAGCAATATGCCTGCAATCTTTTCGTACGTGCTAGAAGGCATCAACCAACACTGTGCCAGGGAATATGTTGCAAATAATGCAGTACAAACTCTTAGCAGATATAAAAGCTGTCAGTACACTACATCTACTGAAAAAAGTAATAAATAAAAATGTTACTCACAATTTCATCAAGCTCCAAACCAAACTCAAAGCAAAGCTCATTAAATTCTTCATCAGCTACAAAGAAGGTGAATTTGGGTTAATAAACAGACTTCAGACATGTATTTTTTCTTTGTTTTTAATGTTTTTAAACAAGATAATAGATGCTATTTTGGGGAAAAAAATAGATGTTTTAATTTGAAGATTTTTGTTTACATTTGCATCTTAGTAGCAGCTTCTTCAGTCCATATTACATTTACTAACACATTATTCTTATAGTCACAGCAAGGGCTTCTGAACCTTAGAGGCTAGCTTCACTAGTAGCTCTGCAGCCAAGTTTGTCAGAGCAACTCTGGCCTGCAGAGATAATGAAAACAAGAGGGAGGAGCAGGGCAGCTTCTGCCAGCAACTACTTTTTTAATTGATCAGTTTGTCATACAGAAGTTGCATCAAATGCGTCACAGCATGTGAGTAACACAACCCTAATCTGAAAGTGTAGGTTTGCACCTGTATGTTTTAAAAGCCTACCGACTCCAGAATGGGCTAGACAAACTGCTGCATGTACCTAAACAGTCTTTCAGCCAAATAGTTCTTAAGTCGTGTTTCTAAAGGGCTGGGAAAGAAGAACTGAATGAAAGCATGGTATTAACTGTTTGCTTTGCCTGCTTCCACCTCTTCCCTCTGTTTTTTGGTTTAACCAGCTCCTAAAACAGGCAGTAAAAGTTAAACCAGAAGCCGCGATTCAGAAACACGCAGTTCTGCTCTTCTGAGCGCTCTGGACTCAAACAGCGCTCATGTGGGGAAAAGACTGAAGGGCCCAGGGAGAGCACGTGGCTCTGGCCGTGGCCTCCGGAACAGCAGACGGCTAGGGAGCACACTGGTACAGATCCCACTGTGTCTGAAGCCCGGGCTTCCCCTGGGCGTTAGTTCAGCTCCGTGGACAGCGGGTAAGGACCGAACAAACCGGTGCTGTCAGGGGGAGGCTGCAAAGCCCCATCATCGCCGTCCGTCAGAGGGACTGCCCGGGCCGAGCAGCCGCCTAAAGGCTGCTCAGCGGACGGCAGCCCAGCGGCCGCGGTGACCAGACACAGCAGCCCGACAGGCCCGTGGCCACCTCCTAAAGCACAACCGGAGGATCCCCGGCGTGAGGCGGCCCGCGCAGCCCCGTACCACTCACTGTAAGTCCTGCCCAGCGCCTGGAACAGCGGGTCCCGCTTCACGCTGACAGTCGGCATGGTGGCACGCCGCTCCCCCACACCGCGCCTGCGCCACGGCACGCCAGGCCCCCGCCACACCGCGCCTCCACAGCGCTGCCTGAAGGTCGCCCACCGTTCCTCCAGCCAGCGCCCGCAGGACACATCGCTCCCTACCTTGACGGGGCGCAGGCAGCCTGGCCGGGCTCCCGTGAAACCGGGGCGCCCGCCTCCGTCGACCCAGAAGGAGGCGGGCATCGCGCCGAGCACCGGCAGTATGGCGGGCAGCTACTGCGGTGACATTACTCGGTTGCTGGGGAACCTCCGCGCACTGTTAGAGGCGTCCGCTGGCGTGGGGCTCCCGGTGCCGGCAGCGTGAGGGGCCGCCCGCGTTGGACGGGAACCGACGGGGAGATGGGCACAACCGGGACGGCGCCTTGGAGCGTTTTGGGGTGGGTTCTCATCATAGCGGAGCTTTGTTTTTGTCACCTCGGTTACGGGCCGGGAGGCGGCTGTGAGTGTACAGGGTCAGTTAGAAGCGGCAGGATTAATCCTCAGCCCCACGGGAGATGTAAACTCTTGGTCAGCCTCCTTAAGCGCTTTAATTCTTAAGAGCCTTAAGCGCGAACGTATACTGTTGGGGGACGCAAGGCAGGAGCGGTGCTGGCCGCCCTGGTAAGAACAACTACCACAGCTTCTCACCGGTGTCCGCACTAACAAAGCCGCGGAGCCTTCGCCTCTTTTGCCCGGTGCCGTGTGTTTGAACCGGGGGCAGGTGCCGCGGCTCGTTGCTCAGAGCTGCGGCTGTAGAAGCTGTGTCGGACGGCTTTGGGCGGGCTGCGCTGGGGCGGCCGCTTTCTCGTCCCCGCCTGCTGGGGCCGGGCCCGGACCCTGCTACAGCGGCCGTGGGCAGCGCCGGTGGTAGGAGGGGGCGCGTTCTGCCCTACAAACAGAGGCCGTAACTGGCGGTGGCGGAGCGGCGCGGCGGCGAGCTGGAGCCGGAGCCGGCCGGTCCTTGCTTCCTCCCGCTGCTCCCCCGCAGTCGGCATGAAGGTCGAGTTTGCCCCCATCAACGTCCCCCTAAAGAGGAGGATCCAGACAGTCGCCGTGCTGCAGTGGATCTTCTCCTTCCTTCTGCTCGGTAACAGTCTTCCTCCTTCTTGCCCTAGAGAGAAAAGGGAAAGAATCGGCTTTTTCGTTAACCAGCGTCACCTGTGGGCATCGGTTTGTGTCACTCTGTGGTCCTGCGCGAGATCCATCCCTGGGCGGGCAAGAGCATCGCACTTCTGGACCTGGGTTTCCTCCCCTTGAAAGCTCTGGATGGCTTTTTCTCTTTTTTGGGGATCTGTTTCTTTCTATGGGTTTTCTTTCAAATATGATCTTAAAAACCTAGTGACCGCATCTTCTCAGTGGGATTCCCACTAAGGTTTTTGACAGCTAATGACTTTTTATTGAATGTGAGCATAAAGGCTGGTATGTGACTAATGCTGTTTCCATTACTGATTTTGTAAAATAACTTTACATACTGTAGTTCAATAAAATTCTCATTTAACTAGGTGATGAAAACTCATAAGGGTCAACAGTGAACTAAATGCAGCCATTTCCCTAGATTTATGAAAAATATCCTCCCTTGCTTTAAGAAAGTGTTCATTACAATTTTACTTGGTAGACCTTTTCCATGGATTATTTCTCTCTAGAGAATTTTCTGAATATCTTAATAGACTTATATCACTAAGCACCTGTTCACAGCAGCAAATCTTATTTGCATTGGTGGTTAGTTACATTTCGCTTGATAAAATGAGTCACATGATAAGGTAAACTAAGCCTTAACTCTCTGGGACCAGATCCATGGACTGTGTCAATTGGCAAGTAGTTATTGAACAGTCTCTGTGCACAAAACTGTTCTGAGGTATAGAGTAACTGACTATCTGTGTGTTACTGGAAATGCTGGAAGACTTCATGATCATCTGTGCTTTAGGACTTAAAAGGAATATCTGCCTTGTGTATCTTGAAAATAGAGTATTGTTCACTTAATGCTGTGATATCTTTCAGAATACTTTTTTTTAGATTGTTAGCACCACATAAAAGATTTGGGTATGTGGAGGAAGTATGGAGAGTATGAAGCACCTTCACAGATTTATCCTTACCACTTGGCTGTTTTCTTACCTCTAAATTATATGTGCTTGAACTCTAAGGAGTTTGTGTTTGTGGTAACATTGTAAATAGCTGGGGCAGGTAATTTTCTGTTATTGAATTACATCCTGGCATCTACCATTATTCCCGTCTAATGATAATGCAGTGGCAGTTCACTGGCAGTGGAAGGAAATAATATTTTATCCTAGCCTGTTTACTAACAACACTGCTGCAGAAAATCATGTCCTTCTGCTCTTACTAGAAGAAACTGGGCTGCAGAAAGTCCACTCTTGCTGTGGTTAAGAGGAAAAAGGCAGCTGTCTTCTGCAGCTGGTGCTGACTTGGTATAAATGTCAAGGAAAATCAATATGGAAGTGTTTTATGGCTGGTTACGTTCACTGTAATTTAGTGCACATGTTCACAAAAAAATATGTTGCAAGAATGCTTGAACTTTGGTGGACAAGTTGATTCTAATAATAATCATCTGCTTGTGCTTTTATGGGGATGTTATCCTCAGAGCTATCCAAGGTGACCTTGGTAGTTTGTAGGTGTATCCTTTCAGTCATAGGACAGTCAGGATGATCTGGCCAGAAAGTTTCACATAGCTCCAGGAAAATTCAGGTGCTGAATCCTAAATGACTTAAAGTGGAAAATGCGTTGGTTTCTGATGTCTGGATTGTTATTGAGTCTTGTTTTTCAGCCTTTTTGTGGTCTGCTGAGTAGACAAAATACAGAAACATTGTTTATTTGTAAGCTCTTGAAGTCAAAAATGACACTTTCAAGTCATGCAGGGGGGTGCCTCAGTACAAGTGAATACAGTGTGAATTCATTACAGGATAGGTTGGAGGGCTGGGTATTGTTTGGGGGTTGATATATGGCTGAAACTCGTTTATGCAAAGCAAGGTGTTATGTAAATTCAGTCTTTCTTATGTAAAAATATCTGCATGTGAAAACATCCACAGATAACACCATATGTTAAGTAATGATTCATATTACGGATGCAAGGATTCTGTTTAGAGCAGTGATAAAAATAGGGTACTGGCTTAGTTCTTAAAGTTTTACACCTAAGTATGTGATGAGATGCCATAGCTTAATAAAATGGACAGATAGGACTAACAGATAAAATAAGATAACTCTAAAAATTTGTGCCCTAAAAGACAAGGGCTGGATTGGTTAATGATGCCCTTTAAATCTGTGAAGTGACATGTGAAAACATGATTTGGCACATAGACTCAGCTGTGAGGGGAATGTGAGTCTGTTGCAACTTAGAATCCATAATGTGACTTGAACAGAAGACTGAAAATCGAGTGCTGATTTCATCTTCCTGGCTGAGACCCTGAAGAGTGGCTGAGTTTGATTTAAAAAGCACATTGTGTTGGTGTTTGTCCCTTGCTCTCCAGACTTGTTTGTTGTAATGCTGCTTGGCTTTGTGAGATTACGGAATTGAAGACTGACAATGCCCTCTTGCTTGTTTGACTAAAGTCTGCTCACAGATTGGCCTGAAATGCATATATGCAGTGGTTGTTGAAGGCTGTGAGTATCATCATCACTCGTAGAAAGAGTGAATTGGTCAACAAATACTGAACAAACAGTTGCAGCAGCACAGCACAAGCAAGAAAATTCTGCTTCTTCACACAGCATACTGGCGTAGGCTGGGTCTGCACCACAGATACATTGCTTCTGCTGTAGAGCACAAGCAGAGTAGACATGTCTCTGTCTCCAAAAAGCTGTACAGATGTGCACAGAATTTCATTACATACAAAAGAACCTCTTTAAAATTCTGTGTGTAAGCTCCTGTGCTTCCCTGCTCTGTACTGCAAGCTGCCAAAATTTGCCCCCAAGCAGAAAAGTTTTCACTGTAGTAGTGCTATCCACTTCTGTTACGTAGGGGCATGACACCAGAAGCACAAATAAGTTCTGAAATACTGTGATCTGTCTCCAAGAGCTTCTGGAGTAGACAAGAGAAAATTCCCACCCAACAGTTTCCGCCGTGTGCCAGCTGAAACTACCATATGGTTTTCTATCCTATGTGCTCCAAGTGCAGCAGGCTAAAATAGTTAAAGTTACATGAAAAAGAAGAGTGTTTTAAGTAGGATTCCTTCTTTTAAAAGATGACTGGTATTGGCTTGGAGTCTAGAAAATTAAAGCTATGAAAAATGGGAAATGCTAAAACAATGTTGTTTCTCGCTATATTTAGCAGAAATACAGAACAGCATCAGGCTGTAGCATAATTTCAAGTCATTAGTGTTTCACTATTGAAATGGGAAATATATGAAGCTTTGCAGTTTCAGAGTACCTGCTTTAGAAAAAAAGCTGAAACAGACAATTTTGATAGACGTAGTTTTATGCCTGTAATTGTTGCTGTTAGAGACTCCCCATCTTGGCCAGGGGCTGGCAGTCCTAGGGCAGGTTTGTCCCTGTTCCAAGCTGGTGCAGCACCCACATCATGTGTGCTTGTGAAGCTGTGTGCTAACACCTGCTTGTGATCAATCTGTGCTGTTGTACAGCCCAACCCCAGGCAGAAAGTCACCTGGAGAAAACTGAATGGACTGGGGATGAGAGCAAAGAGGTTGCATCACTCCCATGTTTTAACTGTAGGTTCCATGATACATGTACGTAAAATAAGTTGTCAACATCAGCAAATGAAGTGGATGTACCTGGTGTTTAGCATGAAATCTTTCGTTTTAAGCTTGGAAATGTTTTCCTTAAGAACTTCGACTGCGTTAATTTTGCTGCAGTTAATAAGTATGTTTGCTATCCTCCTGTTAAGAACCAGCGTAGGTTTTCTGTTTTTCTTGCAGTAACTGAGCAGCAATTTCCCCTTGGTGTGTAGGTGTGCTGCAGGGGTGAGCTGCACACCTTAGTAGTGCACATCTGTGAATGAGGTTCATTTGTGTCAGTAGGTGACAGTACCTAGGCAGGAGGTATGAGATTTGGTTTTAAGTGCTGCTTTGCAGGTGCGTTCGTCTTTCGTTTTCCTTCCTCTCTAACATACACAAATCAAAGCACAGCATTTTAGAGAAAACAAAGCTAGAAGGTGAATCTGTGGGCTTCTCATCTGCTAACTTCTGTGCATGTCATGTGAAAAGAGACAGTGGAATGTGACTGTGTACAAAATCAAATGCGGGACTGGGTAACTCGGGTAGAATGGAAGTGTCTTGGTCCAGACAATGAGAAATGGAAATGGGAGTGAGTTTAACTCTCTGACAAAGACACCAGGATTTAGTTTTGGGACAAAGTGTTAAGGGAGAATGGTGCATCTTCCTGTGGCTTACTTTCTAGGTCCAGCAGTGGCACACTGGTCTTCTCCTCACTGGGCACCTAGGAAGTGACTGTTGTGCATACAACTCTGTGTTTATTTGCAAAATACTTAATGATACGAAATCAGTGCATAATAAAAGGTGTACTTGAATATGCATGAAGCCACAAAATAATATGCTAAAGACAATGGTGTGTATTAAAGTACATCCTGTTCTCTAGTGATTAAACTTATGTGTATGTAGTGTGTAGGATGAAGCACTTTGTTAATTGATCTTGACTGGAAACAGTTTTCAGTTGTGGATCTGGCTTCCCCAATAGAATAGAAATTATGAAACATTTGCCACAGAATGAGATATTGCTGTTGGAATAATAAGTGACTTGTGTGTTGAGAAAGCAGTTGTCAGTGTAATGAGATAACAAAACATCATTGCATGTTTGAGGAAAAGGTTATCTGGTGCTGGTTTAGTTCATCAGCTGTGGCTGGCTAATTTAAATTGTCTCATTTGTCCTTTTTAAAAAAAGCCTTCTTGATACCCAAGGAAACCATGTGAAGCTGTATGAGCCCTTGCTAGCAAAGTGGCTGGTATTGCTACTTGTTTTGTTAGTCTGTATTTGTCTATCCTTGAAGCTTATTGCTGGCCTATGGGTAGGGACTGATGTGTGATCACAGAGAATAACAGGGTACTTAGCAATGCTTGACTGACTAGTAACTCTAGGAATGCTACCTCTGTCGCCTGCATCTTATGGAGGGAATTTAGCCATGTCTCTGTGTTTATTTGTTTGTAGCTCTTAAGAGAAAAGTAGCTGTGCTGTGTCAGGACAGAGGCCCTGGCTTGTCAACCTGTATGTGAACGTAACTGATAGTGGATGCCTAAGGTGAAATAAAAGAAACAGGAAACACATAGACTAAATTTGGCATGCTGTCCTGGGATTTGGTAATCACTAACTTGGGGATTTACTGTTCCCAGATCACACTATCTACAAGTCAATAATGCCTAATGATCTGTATCTTGCCAATGGAAGGTCTTCTTGCTTGGGAATTGGAACCAAATTCCAGGGTAAACAAGCCTCTAAACCAAGGGTTTGTATTTGTTATCACAGTAATGTTGAAATGCATCTTCCTTGGTAGAAATGTTCAAGTATCCTTGTGAGTGGGGGTCCCACTTGTGACCAATAAACTGACAAAGGCCCTTTGCTACAGGAGACTGATACTTGTTCAGCAGATGCTGACCTCCTTATGACCCTGATCAGTCCTGGAGATGACTACCAAATTCATGTGGACTTTTAACAATTTTCCAGTTAGTTTAAGTAAATTCTCCGCTTGTTTCTTGCAGTGAGTGCATATCTGGCATGGGTAAAACATGATAGCAAGTTCCAGTGGTCCTGGTGAAAATCTGTATATTGACAAAATTGCACAGACTAGTTGGCTCTAAACAGGATAGTGCCAACATTGACTCTTTTTAAAGAGGCTTTGTGTGTAAAAGCTGCAGAGCAGTACTCTGCAGAGGCATGAACTTGCTTGCTGTTGTTTTGACAGATTGCCTCCTCTCAGGTGTTGCCTGTTGCCTCAGGTCTTCCTTTGGCAGGACTGTTGGAGTCCATTTGACATACTGTTATTTCATTAATATTTCTACCCTTTTCTTTACTATTTTTAAATATTTCCAAAAATTAAGGCTGATTTTTTTTCTTTCTTTTTTCTTTCTTTCCATGATTAAAGACTCCACTGAGCAGGAAAAAGAATATTTTAATAGCAAAATCAACTTATCAGTGGTACCTTAATGGATAATAGAGAGGAGCAAATGTTCATTAGGGATGAAAACATCACTGTGTTCTCCTAGTGTGTTCTCTCTAATGTTCTCTTCCTCAGGCACCCAGCTCAGAGGCATTGCTCTGAAGACTAATGGCAATGAAATGGCAGTTCTGTTGTAGATACATCAGTGTGGTTGTTGCAGAATATGTCATCTTTCATTCCTGTCCCTACCCGCATGGCTGTGGGTGCAAGAAATCGGCTTTTCACCTTGCTTTGTGTATTCTTGTGGGCATGTTCTCATAAAGCCCGGAGACGTACAACGTTAAAAATTACATCTCTACCTGTGTATTTCCTAGAATGCCAGTGAGATAAGGATGTCCAGTTTATCATGTCCTCTGTGGCATGAGGTTCATGTTGCTGAACTTTGAAATTCTCTAGCTCAGTTAAGACATAGAGCACATAGAGCTGGCTTGTTGTTCAGACCTGTCATGAGTGGTTGAGCAGTCCAGAGGCTTTGGTGTGAAGTGCTTTGCATGTCTGTATGGGGTACTATGGAGAGCCTGTAGTGCTGGTTGGATTGAGACAAGCACCCTGCCCACCTGGATACACCTGCACTGACTGGGCATGGTTTGTGACTGCCCTGAGAGTAATGGGAGGCTTTTCTTCTAGTGGACAGTCTTAGATTTGGTAAGCCTTACAATAAATATTACTCAAACATTTATGACTCCTTACTAATTGCAGATGCATTTGCTAGGATTGCCTGTATTTCCTCACTCAGTGTGATGGTTTTCTATTTCCTATCTCTGTGGTATTTAACTATTTTGTGAATTTGGTGCCCACATCTGTGAACTCACGGCCTATTTAATCAGTGAAACATCATATGTTCAAACATCATTGGGCAGGATGGCTGCCAGTGCAGCTAGCTAGCACTGTATATAATATTTTTCATTGACTTCTTGCAACAGATGAGTGTCCACATGTTGTAAATGGGAAAATGGAGGAAAAGGGACTTGCCGATGTTGGCTGACAAACTGGATGTTCAGAGTCCCATGGCAGTGATTTGTCTTTTAATTGTTATTTCCTTCCTCCCTCACCCCCATCCCCTTCTAATACACCATAGAAATATTTTCAAAGCTCAAGAAATCTCAAGTTCAAGGAATAAGTTATGCTTACAGTGTACACTACATCCAAGGAGGCAGTGATAAAGTGATGAATTCCAAGTTTTTTGTCTTTTGCCTGGAATTTGCTTATGAATTTAGGTAAAGTAGCTGCCATTTATTTACTCACTGTATTCTTTGAAGGAGAAAACACTGGTTTTGTGTTTAATAGGCTCATTGGTTTTGAGTCACCAGTGTTTAACTCACCTTTCAGGCTCTTAATGCATTGAAATAATGAGGTATGGTGAAAGGAATTTGCTTCGCATGTCTCATTGCTAATGCAGTAATAAATCAGCTTTGTCCTACAAGATGCTGAGTTCCCCTTAGGAAGTGCTGACAACACACTTATTTCCCCATACCTTACATGTACGCAAGAACGTGTTCTAGCTAAAGCAAAGCAGCGAGCTTGTTGATCTTGTGTATGTTTGTCTGCATAGTGTTAAGTGCTGCTATCTGACACTTCTCACTACTGGTTTAACTAGCTCTCACAGCAAGGATGCTTTGATCCAAACCGTTTTTCGGCTGTTTGGCTAGGAAACAGATAGTAAAAAGTCATGTGAATCTGAGCGAGAGGGGGGGG
>JBCJKH010037190.1:1895-27030 GCA_039877255.1 Loriculus beryllinus | reverse complement strand
TCCCTGCCCATAGCAGGGGGGTTGGAACTAGATGATCTTAAGGTCCTTTCCAACCCTAACTATTCTATGATTCTATGATTTGTTTTGGAGTTACCTTCCTTTGACTACTGCTTTTTGTGATTTATTAGTTATCCATTCTTAATGTGTTTAAAGTTTGTCTTAGTGACATTTATTGCACCTAGTTCTTACAATAGAGTGTTTTAAAATGCCAAATGTCTTATGCAATTTGAAAAGTATCATGTCTGTGAAACCTTTATCAATCAGGTCATTATTCATTGCAAAGTGAAATGAGATTATTTTGAATTTGGTTTTTCTGTTAAATTTCATAGTAGCAAGGATTATTTTTTTTTAATCAGAAAAACCCTCCTATTTTTTCCTTGTGTTCTCAGTTCATGTACTCCCTCACTGAAACACTGACCGCCTCACATGATGTGCAGTGCTCTGCACAGAGAAGCCTTGTAAATGTGAGGACATGAAGAATACATGAAAACATAAAGAATAATTAACGTGAATTTCAAAATAAATTTCACCCTCTCAAATGTATCTTCTTAGAGATCATTCATCAAAGCACCTTAATTCAGATGCAAAAAGTGACAAATTTTTTTAAGAAGTGCGTAAGCCTTTAAACCTTTGTCTTTACAAGGGAAACTCATAGTTTCAACAGGTGATTTGAGTATTGTTTCATGCATTATATGTCACTGCAATAGCTGCTTGGCTGAAAGCTTTCTGCCTGTATTGAGCAAAATGAAGGTGAGATGGGGATTAAGAAACAATCTTTCAGATGTGCCTTTAAACAAAGATCCAGCCGTTTCCTATGGGCAATAATAGACTACAGAAAATCTTTTGTATGCACATCAGTTTGTTTGGATGTCCTTCATCAAAGAAATCCTGGGCAGCTAGATGGACCCTGACTGGCATCAGCCACTTCCATATAGGGCACTCCAGTTTGACAGCCCTGTACTGTGCAATGGCACTGTGGCCTCCTCAAGAAGTGTTAGGGATGCTTAAAAGTATAAAATGTTTTCTCAGTGACTATAACTGTGAAGGGAAATCCGTTTCAGGTCTTGATGTTCTCCCCACAACAACTGCAAAGACCATGTTTCTGCAGCGCTGGAGCCTGGGCGTCTGTGCCTTGGTGCAGGTGCGCAGCACACACTCACCTCCGGGCAGGAGGAGGAGTTGGGATTGCTCAAGCAATGGTGTTGGGGTGAGGCAGCACTGAGTCAGGCTCTAACACATCTGCCTGCTGCTCCTGGCAGCTTAAAGCACAAGAAGCTGCCTGGCTGAGAGTCCTCTAAACCCATCCACTGCGCGTTTCACACCTGGTTCAGACGCGGAAGACCACCATGGGGTTGTTCTTCAGTAAAAGCCAGGTAAGGAAAGGAAAAAGGAGGCTCTGTGATGAGTTGTGTAGACAGCCCCCTGCTGTAGGATGTGGCGTTCTGCCTCTACTTTCAGCTCTGAGATTTCTGCTTCAGCAGCAAGGCTGAGAGCAAAGTGGGGCTTCTGTCTGGGTTTTGTGCCTGCTTTGTTTTGGCTTTGAGGAATGAAAGGATTTTAATGCTGCAGTAATTAAACTACTTAGAAAATCCCTAATTAAAAAAAAAAAAAAAGAGATCCCTTTTTATACATTGCTATTGTCCTTCACTTCCATCCAACTGGGCTAGGCAAAACAACCTAATGAGGAAATATAAGGACATGTCAGTAATGTCAGTGAGTTCATTGGGAAAGCCAGGAAACTAATCTTATGTGATGCATTAAATACAACTCTTTTAAAATTTGTGGGTGGTTTGGGGCATAAGAGAATGAATGGTGGCACATTGCTATTTACTGACCTATGTGCTTGTTGCAGTGATATTCCCTGCTCTATAGGTAGAGTGCTTGGACTCTTGCACCACTGCGTAGTTTTGCTCTTTCTCTTTTGCTCCTCTTGGTTGTTGGTGGGGTGGTTTATTCTTCTTCATTTTGTTTGTCTGTCTGTTGGTTTTGTTGGTTTAGGTGTTGGTTTTAGTTTGTTTTTATTTTTCATTTTTTCTAATTTAGAGCATTAAATGTGCAGATTTTCCTCTTCTTATTCCTTTGAAAAAGACAATTATCTAGGGAACAAAGTACCTCAGCTTCAGACTCCGTACTTTTGATTAAGCACCATGTTTGCCTGATCCTTGCATAGGATGGGAGAGAATGACAAAATTGAGCCAGTTTCTTGGCAGGTTTGGTAACCACTTATGGCTAGATGGTTTCCTGAGATTTCCATTGATACTTCCCTATGATTTTTGCAAAAGGGGAGGTTGGATGAGCTGAATTACTCAGAAATAATTACAGAGTTCTTGCTTTTACTTCCCCCTACTGAGAAGTTTGGGGTAGGTCTGTGGAAGACACTTTTCAGGTCCTCATTGTCTGGGAGCCAGCACTGCTCTACGTCAAACATAACAATGTAGTGATATAGCTATAAACCAGCTGACAAGCAGCATCATTACACTGTGATATTGTTACTAATTCCTGCCCTGCTAGATTGTCTGCTATTTGTTGTGAAATACAATGGATATATTTAACATCCTTTGGATTTGTGCAGATGGAGATGTGCGTGTGTCAGCTGTATTAATAACATTGCAAGTCTCACTATCTTACATTTCTTGTTGGGTTGCAAGAGTCAGACACCTCAGGTCAAGGGTTACCACAAGTTTCTTCAGAATAGAAAATGGAGGATATCAGATGTTTAGTTTGTGGTGGAACGTACATTTTGGCTCTCTTGCCACACCTGGCTGCAAGCCTAGGATGAAGGAGAAGAAAATGCAAATGAAAGAACTTTAGTTCAGAAATGTCTTGGATTGTTGGAACTGTAACACTTAATTCAATGCTGCCTCTGACTGTGCTTCTGCTCTTTCTCCCTTCATGCTCATCCCACACCTTTTGTATGCTGTTCAACAGACAGAACCCTCTCCATGCAACTTGCTCACTGTAAAAATCATACGGATGAAAAATGCCAGGAAAGCAGATTTGTGTGAGTATCTTTGCTATAAACCTGCAGCATCAACATGCTTGTAAAACTATTTGGAATATAACTAAGTGTCACACTGACAAGTGTTTATAAAAGAAGAGAGACAAGATGCGTAACTGCAGTATGCTGAAGATGAGATAGCATAGATTGAAGTTATTATTTATTCTTTTATTTTTGCCAGTGAAAATTTGAAGTCTAGCCATAAGTTGTAATTCAGATGTTTGCACAGAATGCATGAAATGTTTCACATAGATGTTTCACATAGATGTTTCACATAGATGTTTCACATAGATGTTTCACATAGATGTTTCACATAGATTTTTTCAAATGTTTCAAAGAAAGGTATTTTTATCCGCAGAGAAAGCTATAGATGGGGCACTTCTTTCTACGGTTCCTTCTTACAGTAATGTCCACTCTGTGCACTCCTGGGCCTATTGCAGAGTATTTTATGCGAGCTCAGGACTGCATACTTGACATCGCTCATGGACTGTCAAATTTGATTCAGCCATGGGAACAGCCATGTTTCAAAACTTAGCTGGGGGCTCACAGTGTCAGCTTTTTCTGTTCTTTATTGCTTTTAGAAAATATCCAGGAATGAGAGTTATGTACAAGTTTATTAATGCTCCATAAATATCTGAACTGCAAAGCGCTAGAAAAAAATCTGTGAATGACAATCACCTCCACTCTAAGGAGATGGCTGATTGTCTTTCATTCATTCATTCATTTGTGCAAATAAGAAGGTCTGGCTCCAGCAATTTTCTCTAGGAACCAGACCAAAATTAATTTCTTCAGTTAAAATGATGTAAGACAAGACATTTGTTGGGCCTTTCCAAAGTGATTTGTTTCGAGTTCTGCTATAGTGTCTTTAGATAACAAAGGTATATGAGGAGTTTCTTCCTCCAATTTTTATTGAAGAGAAGGAAGACGCTTTGTTGTTGCTGAATGTATGGGGAAGAAGGGTCTGTATGAACCTTCCTACTTGACTACATTTAAAGCTCAGAAAAGAGATTTGAAGCTCAGTTATAGGCTGGAAAGAAATCCCTTGCTGCAGCGAAAACCTAACTGAAGGTAGAAATATGCACTTTGAACTGAAAGAAAAAGGTGTGGCAAACTACATCCTTCAGATACCTCCCCACAAAACTGTGTTTTATTAAACCATTGGCCTGACAATGAGCTTATCAAACTTCCTTTCCAGCTTTTTCTTATCTAGATTAATGCTTTCTATTTATATCATGTCTTGAAACTCTTTATATTCTGAAGGGTGTTTCCCATGTTTTGATGCTGTTCTTCTCTATACTAGAAAGTTCCTATGGCAAGGGACACATACTGAAATGCTCAGGCATTTCTGCTTCATAGGCAAAGACACATCCCACCAGCCAGTAAAGCTGCTTAGAGGAGCAGTTTGAATGAGAAAGGTGCTTTCAGAGCATGGCAGAGGGTCTGGAGCAGTAGTAAAGCCACAGCACTGGCTTTCAAGACAAGCATATTCTGGATGTTGACTTGAAAACAGAACAGCAGACATTCATTGCAAAAATTGCCAAGCTATCATTTGTTTGAAATGGCAGTATCAGTCAAAATATTGAGGGAAAAATAATTTTCACAGACAAACCAAAACTAACAGTTGCAAAAAGTAAATGCTTTGCTTGTTGGGTACTTTCATCATGTACGAAAAGAAAATCATAGAATCATAGAATCATATTGCCTTGCTTATGCTTGATTGCTGGATCTACTTTTGAATGACAGCTTCTTAATTCCAGCAACATTTGATTTTGCTGAGTTGAAAATTTGCCATTGCATTTATCAGAAAGGTCTACTTTTAAACCATTTCAGGACCTAGTTTTCTATGAAGCCAGACTTGTAAAAGTCGTGTATTTTGATGAAACACTCTTGATCATAAAGAATAATACTATATTTAAAATATTTTAATAAATTAATTTAACCTCTGGTTAAACTCACCAGCAATGTGAAAGTTCAAATTACATGTTGGTAACTACAATATTTTCACTGGGAGAGAGCAAAATGGGAAACCTACGATAAAAAATGTACCACTTCTACAAAATTTTGCTGGCTTGTGTTTAAACCTGGGAGAATATTTTTGTTTCAGTCATATTAACAGTTCCTTAGAGATTAGCTTAAAACAGCCTTAGGAACCCAGGAACATGTGTACCTCAGTCACGAGTGATGTCCACTTCTTTAAAGTACCATTTTCCTAATGCTGATACTCTTTTTCTTCTCATTCTTCCTTTTCACAGCTGTTTTTGTCATTTTTCTTTTCCTGCAAACAAGTTGGGAGGTGTTATCTATTTCTCATGCATCTTTCAGATTTTTAACAAGTTAAATTAGCTCATCGTCTGTCACCAATTGTGCCCATCCTTTTGTTTCCGAAGTCAATCCCATTTTGTTATTTTCTTCTGTCATGAACACTTCTTGCACTAGGTTTCTATTGACTTTTTTTTCACTTTGTTTAATATTTTAGATTGGATATAAGGAAGAAATTCTTTACTGTAAGGATGATGAGGCACTGGAATGGGTTGGCTAGGGAAGTTGTGAATGCTCCATTCCTGGCGGTGTACAAGGCCAGATTGGACAAAGCCTTGGGCTGCATGGTTTAGTGTGAGGTGTCCCTGCGCATGGCAGGGAGGCTGGAACTAGATGATCTTAAGGTCTTTTCCAACCCTAACTATTCTATGATTCTATTTACCTAGTGTTTAAATTTCTCAACCTGCTGCTGCAAGTTAACTTCTTTATTGGTCTATCTGCTTAATTTTCCAGGTAATGGAAATGGGAAATTGATCCCTAACAATAGACTCTCAAACCTTCACTAACATCTCCCATGGAATACATAATACAGCACCTTGAATGGAAGTTCCGTGCATGAGATAGTAGTTTTATCTAAGAAAATTTTCTTTCTGCTTTTCAAATCCTGCATCTTTTCAATGCACCCTTGCACTGTGCCGTCTCTTCTTCCCACTGACCCATCAGTGTGTAAATTATAACACTAATTTCCATTTGTGCACTGACACATAGCTGATAGCATTGATATCACCTTTGAAACTAGGGCCTTGTTTGTTTTCTTCACATTCCTCCTTCCCACTGAGCACACCTACATCCTCATCAGGCTCACTGGGGCTCTTGATATTCTGGACCTCTGAACACTTGCCAGTTCCCAGATTGGGTGTGTATCCCATCTGCATCCTGACTCCCTGACGGGGTGAGACTTGGATGTGCACCAATACAATCCACCCTTAAGAACATGGCTTTCTCTGCAGAATATTACAGATTTCAGGCTCAGCCTCTCACAGTCCTTGAGCAATCACTATAGCTCTAAGACAGAAGTACCTGTCTTTTTGCAGCATGTGGTTCAGCTTGGAAAATCCCCATTACAGGAGACTACTGGTGCCAAAAATTTGTGAGCTCCAGGTAGAGACTGGACAAGTTCATAGAAGAAAAATCCAGTGAAATCTGGCTTAGGACGTCTCTAAATCTTAAACTGTGAAGGACGAGAGAGTATTATATGATGCTGCCTTCTTTTACTCTTCCTTAGACACCCACCACTAAATATAGGGCATATTCTACTCTGGTGTTCATCTCTAAGAGGACCAAGGATCTTTCCCCAGAAAAGATAAAGAAGCTAAAGAACAAGATACTGGAGAAAAATAAAATCATTATGTGGAGTTAATAAATGGCAAATAAAACAAAACAGACTGCGAAGGTTTAAACAAAAAGGTTAATAACAGGGAACTGCATGCGGGCGCCAAGCTGAGGAATTTTAAGCCATCAATCACTGCTTCTTGAAAACATCCAAGAGACCCACTGCCTGTGGGTCCTGGGTTAAATAGACCTTTGATTGATGTAGAGTTAAAAATATTCTTCAGCATTTGTTAATAATCTTTTGCTAATAAGAAAATGATATTTTTTGAAGCTTTTTTTTTTTTTTTTTAATTAGGCTTGTTAATTTTGGAAAATTCCAAGTTTGGTCTTTTTAATATAAGGCTTATATTATTTTGGGTACAACATGCTATAAAATTATTAATTATATTCCAAATTTTTATAGAAACCCATATTTTGCAGCATTGCAGTAACAGTTTGTGGTTAGGCTTTTGAGAGCCTCAAAAGAAGCAGTGAAATACGTTATTGTTTGAGGAACTGTGGTCCAATGTGATACTTACTGCAGGAACCTGCAGGCTTCCTCCGGTGTTCTGTTCTTCCACTGTTGTTATTGTTTCATCATTATTTCTTACTTACTTTATCATTTAAGAAGTTGCAGTTACCAACAGCCTATTGTTCTAGGTGCACCTTGAAATCTCATTATAAAATAAGAGGATGTGGACTGATAAAGGCAGAAAATGGGAGGGAGAGGGGAGTGGGAGGAAGTAAGGTTATTTAGCTAGATCTCAGCAAACAGAAGTTTTAAGTAGGGTTGTAAATGAGACTGGTGATACTGTTGTAGAGCTACTTGGAGGGTGCTCCACACAATGTGAAGGGCAGGGTGGGAGAGAGTGTGAAAGGGTTTTACTGCAGTTTAGCTGTTTATAGGAGGTAAATACTGAATATTTCCTGAAAGCAGGAACTGATCCCCCAGGACTGAAAGAATTCTCACAGTCTATGAAGGGCCTTGAGAAGGGAGATGCTTGATTTCTTTAAAATGAAACATCTATTTCAATAAAAAAAAATAGGTTTTTTGTTTATTTTAAAAAACAATATTAAAAGTTCCAGTGATCAAAATTATCTAATATTCACCACTCTAGAAAAGAGCAATGCCTGACTGTCCACCCACCCTCAGCCAGATCTTTGCTCCGCTCCACAGTGTGGGAGAAAGATGAAAAATGCTTTTCTCAGCTGGTGGTGATAGTTTATGATTTGTGACATGGATGGGTCCGAGTGCAGGGTGACATAATGAAGGAAATGATCTGGGCAAATGGTTTTTGAGACCACATTCTTGGCTCAGATCCTTTCAGCACAATAACAACTATACCCTAACATTCATGAACAAAATCTAGCCCCTAGTCTCAATGTGAGCACTTAAAGGCAGTCCAAGAGGAGAAAGACATCCAGCTTTCTGTCCAGGTTACAGGTTTTTCTGGAGGTTGCTTCTGTTACCATCAAAAAGGTGTAGAAAAGAAATGAAACTGTTTTCATTTAGTCCTGTTTGAATTTGAGCTGTCTATGAGGCAGGTGAGATGTTAGCTTGAACCAAGAACAAGATTTTTAGCTTCAAGAACATGAAGTTAGCTTGGGCCCTGCATTCTGGGATGCAGCATGGTGCTTTTTCAGCATGGGTCATGTTACTGTAATGCTTTCTAATGGTACAACACAATTACAGTCCAGTCCTGCTATTATCCTGGAAGATAATTAGAAACTTAGTGTAATAACTGGACGAAGAGACCGTGCTTTCATAAACACCTGCTGCCACGCCTGCCTTTGGCAGGATATTGCCCCACAGTGATACTATGGCTGCCACCCCGAGCCTGTTTGACAGCTGCTCACGTGTTGTGGTCAAGGGGAGGGACTCGATAGGTCCCTGCTGCGAAGCTCTGTGGTGTTTATCATATTTGAGTGTAATTGCTGTAGTTAGGTGGTGGTTAGGCTTAAGTACCAGGGTAATGATATTTTGCTTGCATGTGGCTGGCAATGGGAACCTTGTATGTGTATGTGGAAAGGCACCTGATAAAAAGCAATGGGATATTGTGGTGTGACCAACCTGCTTGGGCACAGAATGTGCGGTGGAGTGCCAGTTCTCACATCTGCCTGTACCTGGAGCTGGTTGGGCAGAGTGTGGTCCTGAGGTATCTGAGATATATAAAAAAGGTTCCTGGGTGTTCTAAGTGCCTTCCTCACAACACCTGGAAAATACATCACACACATGGGGTAATTAGGTTTCAGAGGTGCCTTTGAAATACAAAAGGCATCAACAAACACATTTTGCAGATAGGAAGAGGGAACCATGCTTGTTTAGTGGTGGTGTTAGAAGTCCCACAGCAAAAGTCAGAGATCTAAATGTGGTCAGGGCTCTGCTGTCTAAGTGTTATTTCTTAAAGACATATGATACAGTGCAAAAGCAGAGAGTGATCACCTACAGAAAAAAATTGTGTAGTTTTGAAATAATACATTGTTTTTTGCAACAAAGTCAGTGCATGTATTGCTATTTGGAAAATGTCAGTGACATGTACTTTGGATCACTCACAGGCATGCATCTAGCCATCTCTGACCTTCTTCCTAATGGGGACAAGAGCTGACAGCAGTCTGTGCTAATATCAATCTGGGCTTCCCAAGAGCCAAAAAATATTTTTATATGGATATTTCCTGTATGCACACAGAAGTTTGGGAGCTATTAGGACTGTTAGAAGCTCATGTCATTTTCATGTGTTTTGATGGTTTTTTTTTAGAATTTATCTATCTTTGTATATGCCACAACTACCTTCATCAAAGTAACTCTTTTTTCATCCATTTACTCAAACAGAAATAACTTATGTCTCAGGGGAGTTAGGGTAAAAAATAAAGTCTGGCTTTGTTAATCCTTCAGTTACACAGGAGTGCAATAAAGGGCCAAACTGATTATTCTGTTTCCCAAAGCTAGGTCTACCAGTAAGACTGAGTTTGGCAAGACACAAGTCTATGCAGATGAAGGTGTGTCTGCTATGCAATGGCAAGAATGCTTGAGTAGGTGGTGTTACAAATAGAGGAACTACAATGCTAATGATGGGATTGGCATTTATGAGCAATACTCCCCCATGCTGTCTTTGGCACTAGAGGAGGCTGTCATCCCTAACTAACAGATCTTGTTCTGTAGGGTGATCATCCCTGACTTTTGAGTGTGGATCCACAGGATTCTTAATCTCATGATTCACATTTGTCTTTTATTTCCTAATAATGATGACAAAACATATTTGGAGCAGATTGCTATGACCTCAGAATGAAAGTGCTTGTTGATGATGTAGACCTGCAGACTGCTGCTAACCACTGTTTCACATCACAGCTTTGGTCCTGAACATCCATAACCTATGACAGAGCTCAGCCGGGAAGACAAACTCTGCAACTGGCCTCTTCAGCTGAGAAAGGAAAATAGAAACATTAAAGCTGCCCTCTCTACATCTGGAAACATTAAAATTAGTAGATGAATGTTATGACCTGAACATGCCTCTAATTGAAACAGCAAAGCAATGCAATCTTGTGCAAAGAAGCAATATCAACTCACTCTGTGCTGGGAAGCATGGGCAAGCTTTCACCTGCACATAAAGTGTTGCAAAAAGCTTTACCACTCTGGCTGAGGCACTGAGATGAAGGTGAAAATAGTGACATCAAGCAAAATTTTTTTGTACAGCTTTACGGGTGAAAAATTTGCCTCGGGACTTTCTCAAAATACATGTTGTACCATAAAACTGTTCAGCATTTCAATGCTTTTCTCATATGTGCTTATTTTAACCCATTTCACAGAGGATTAAGTGCAATTTATCTCCACAGAGAATCCGTTTTTTATTTTTGAAAGGCTTTTTTATTGACTTTTTTTTCCTTGAAAAGCTCTGTTGTTGAGTTTTATTGTGTGCATGTGTCTCCTTTAACTTCACAAAAGGGAGAAAGCAGACCGAGATCAGTCTGATGGAAGACCTGGTTTCTGTGACAGTAATGGAGCTTCATGGGAGCCTTCAGTGCAGTGAGCTCCTGCCTGCCCTGCTCTGGCAGCCAGATGTGCTGGAGAAAGAAAGCGTGCTCCAGAAAGTAGACAAGACAGAACTTACACCCAGAGCTACCCCAGAAACATTAAGGCACGTTTATGCCTACCTTTGGAAGCCCTTTGAAATCTGATATAAATAGACAATGCCTATGTATCTCTTTGAAAAGGAGTGCTATAAAACTGTGTATTTTGAATGTTTATTGCTTTTTTCCAGCAATTAGAAGTAGTTCTCGATCAGAACAAACTGCTAGGCTTGCACTAAAGTAAAAGAATGTGGTTGTCTAGCACTGGCTTTAAGGTACCTTAGCTGGCATCATTGCCTGCGTTCTGCATATTGTCCTATGTTCTATGCTTCATAATTCAATGCCTTGTAGGGTACTAGGTATCTTTAACTGGTCCATTGCTTTCATGCTTTCCCCCTCTTCAACAGTTACCCAGTCCGATTGCTATGTAAGCCTGAGCCTGCCAACAGCTTCTGTTCAGCATTTCCGCACCAAGACAGTCCAGAACAACAAGAACCCAACATGGAATGAAACCTTTCACTTCACAATTCAGAGCCAGGTTAAGGTAGGTTCATGGCTATCCATAACGGATATTCTTACCCAATATCAAACTACCATACAGCCCTTCCACTCTGCAGGTCTGAGTTCCCTTATGAAGTATTCAAACTTTCTTACTGTAGATATTTAGCTTTTTATGGTTGGATAATTCTATATTTGTCTTATAACCAATAGAGTCTGTAGAAAGCAACTGCAGAAATTCTATTTTTTCATTTTTGAACGTCTTTCCCAATTTCCTTCAGCTAAAATGAAATATCTGTAGCATGTTTATTCAAACTTATATTGTGTTTGTTTGTTTGGTTTTTTGATCCCAGAACATTCTGGAGCTTAAAGTTTGTGATGAGGACGACACAACCGAAGATGACCATCTCCTCACTGTTTTCTTTGATGTCTCCAAAATCCAGCTTGGAGAAAACATTCAGCTATCTTTCCAGCTGAATCCACAGGTATGGATAAAATTCAAGGGCAAAGCTAAGGGGATGTGGTCAGGTGAGAATGTGGTAATCTCAGCTTTTCTTCCATGTGTCCCATATGCAATCTTTTCCTAATATTCATTTAGCCACCTGAGTATGTCCATAAGTTTTAGTGGTTGATATCAAGTGTTACTTTTGTAATTACAGCAAGTTTTGGGTTCTTTTTCTGCAGACAGATTTGGCCAGTGTTATTAGACTTGATTGGTTGCTATCCTTGATGTCAAAATATCAAGAGTTTACCCCAATAGCTTTGCAGTTGGAGCTAGTGTTTCAGAGCTATGTGTTGTGTTCTACACTCCTAAACCCCAAACCTAATGTGACATTCAGCTTATTTGGAAAATGAAGATAACATAGCTTACATAGGTGAGCTATTAAAATAATTGAACTTTCAGCAGGTCTTGATTTCATATGGTTGAGACAACTTTATACTGAAGTTTTAAGGACAGTGTTTAGGCCTAGAAATAAATGAGCGAGTGTTTAATTAATACCTGTTTTAGAAAGGCTGTAATACAGCTCCATGCTGTATTTTCATAGTATCATAGAGTGGTTAGAGGTGGAAAGGACTGTAACATCATCTAGTTTCAATGCTCTCTTGTGGGCAGGGGCATCCTGCACTAGACTAGATTGCTCAAGACCCTGTCCAGCCTAGCCTTGAAACTTTTCCTTACTGCTCAAACTAGGAGGGCAACAAGATAATGCACAAAACCTACAAAGGAGGGAGAAAATCTCAAGAGGAGGCAATCACAAATTGCAAAGATGAAGTCTGAGCATGCAATGAGTCTATGTGTGCAGACTTCACCAAACCAAAGCACATCCTCCAGAACATCCTGGACTTCATAGGGTCAGGTGTGCCAGTATGTTCATGTGTTGCCAGGCACACATGAGCAGGCTGTGGCTGAGGGCTGGGAGGAGGGCATGATGATTTGGATGTATCAGAGAAATCCAGCCTTGCTCTTGCTGAGGATTAGTGGGGACTGTGAGAGCTTGTGGGAGGAGAAGGGAAGGGGAATTATGGCTCTCCTGTGAAAAAGTGAGGGGTCAGCCTATGTCTGCAGAACGGGGAGCAACTGCCAAGAGGCTATGGATTATGTATTACATTTGTCCTGCAAGGTCTAAACTAATGGATACGATGTTAGAAGCATGGAGCACTAGAAATTTGACATATACAATGTGAAGAAAATTAAATCTGCTGCATGTGCAGTAACAAAAGGTGGACAATAGTTTATAGAGAGACCTCTGAAGAGCACAGATTCCCTTGGAGTATCTCCTATCACAAGAGGACCAACCTGCAGTGACAGCCTTCATTTTCTTTTGCAGGGAAAAGAGGAGCTGGAGGTTGAATTCACAATGGAGAGCAGGTGCGTAAGGTCGAATAGATGATCAACAGAAATGTAAGCCAGAGAAAAAATGTTGCTGGCACAAAACATCAATTTATACTTGCTGCCCCCTGACACTGTCACTGGGTGAATAGAATAGAGGTGAACTTTGGGTGTTCAGGAGATGGTTGTGCAAGGCATTTAATGAAGAAGGGGTGCATGACAGTGCATGATGTGTCTACACCAGTCACCCAGACACATGGAGAATCTAGCACAGATGTTGATGGGAGTATAGAGTTGTCCCTGCTTGCTGCCACTCACCAGGCTACACAGGGCATCCTGCAGAGGAGGTTGTTTTAAGTTTCAAACCCCTCTTGCTCCTGACTGTGGGAACCCATGTGCTTGCATTGCCATAACAATGTGGGGAAAATGATACTTGAAATTTGGATTAGTTGTGGGAATAGGTTAAATTTTATTTTTATTGTGTTTCTGTGCTGACTGCATAGTTAATGGAAAGAACGGGCATGCAAATCAGTCCTAGTGCTGCTGTTGATTTTTAAGGTAAAAGGTAATACTTTTTCTTTTTTTTAGTGTTATGGGATGTTGTATGAATTCACCAGCTTTTCAGTTCTGTTCCTCAGGTTTAAATTGAGCAATTATGGGGCAATAGTGTAATTATGCCATCCCTGTGTTAACTTGTTTCAGTGTGTCAGAAAATGATCGTCTGATAAGTAAGGAGCTCTTCCATTCAGCAGATCTCCATAAACAGTTTAAATTTCAGGCTGAAGCCTGTAAGAGACAAATTGGATTGAATGTATAGCTACAATTTCTGATTCTGTTTGCCCATGCAGCCTGTTCAAAGATAGATTTTAAAAAATAACAAATGTATTATAGAAGCAGGGTTAAAAAACTCAACCAGACAGCTAAAAGAGAGTGCTGGTCTTGATCTGATTGCTTTCCATTTTGTCTTTTAGTCCGGATCCTCCTGAAAACATCGTTACTAATGGAGTTTTAGTGGTACTTTTTATTTCATAATCCTTTCCCTGCCATATAACAATGCTTATTGCAAAGCTAGTATTAAAGATTCCAGGTAGTTGCTCCACACAGTGACATGAAGGCATTGGCCAAGAGGCAGGCTAAAGCTGGTGTCAGTACTGGCTTTCCCACATGATCCGTGCAAGTGACTCACGCTGGGAGAGGCTACAGCTGCAAAAGCTGTGGCTGCCACCAGTGCTCATCTCTGCTCAATCCGAGCTGGGCTCAGACATCCCTCTGTGATCTGCCAGGGACAGCCTGGCTGAGCAACCCTGCCCAGGGAGCCTTCCCCTGGGGCCAGTCCTCCCGCAAGCCCTTTGGTTCTGCTTCTCAAGCTGGGAGTGAGCAGATCCCTCCTCTTTCCTCATCTCTACATGAGCTGTGACTTCCCATGTAGAAGCCCACTTCCCTAGATCTAGTAGAGAGGTTATAAGGCATCATCTCTCCCCTGAGGTGTATGCCCGAAGCCCTGCGTACTGCACATGACTGAGGGGCTAGCCAAGGCAGAGCTCTGCTAACAGCAAACACCTTTTTCTCTTGCCCTGGTTGTCTTTTACAGTCCCGTGAAGTTTCCTGTTTGGATGTGCAGGTGAATGGCGGGAGGTTCAGGAAGGACAGTACAGGTGAGCCTTTCACTGACTTATAGAGCAAATCTGGGTGCCACTTTATGGAAAAACGCTCAGTGTTTCACACTTAAACACCAGGGTTTGAAGTTATTTAGGATGCAAGACAATCTCACTGATGCCAGTGGCCTGTGGAGGAGGCTGTAGTTGATAAAAAGTAGATTATTATAGAACATGGTGTGATGAGTATGTGGTCTGGTTTCCCCACAAAATACTTTGCTCTACAATTGTGTCAGATGGTTGTAATATTTTGAAGTATTTGTTCAGGAATTGATTATTTAATCTTTTGAGCCTAAACTGGAGCTAACTCTTGTTATTTCTCGATTCAGAGACATAAAAAATAGAATGAGGACTGGACCACATTTATAATTTTAACTTCTTAAAATTTCTTTCAGTATAATAATGTAAAACATGGCAGTCAATTTATTGCCAAGGACATCTGTTGCACATTTTAGAGCAGTATTGATACCATGTTGAACCTGTTCTTGTGGACCTGTATTATCTCCTATGCAATTTTTAAACTCACTCTGACTTTTCCTGATGGCTCCAATCCAGCAAACTGCTTAAGCACATGGATGGTTCAGTTGAACTCGAGTTTAGCTCAGTGAAGAAGTCTGCTATATGTGGCTGAAAATGCTTGAGTGGGATAAATCTTTTGAAGGATGATTATATACTTTTGAGTGTGTGGATTTGCAGAGTATTTTTCACCTTGAACCTGTGTTGATTTCATTCTATATAGAGACTGTTTTTCGTATCTGAGGTTTATTGTGTGAAAGCCAAAACACCACACATTATTTTTGTAGGTGTGAGAAATTATTTCAAAAGAAATATTACAGGCTGAAGTAAAATGAAACAGGATGGAAGGACTGAGATTTTTCTGGTTCCAAAGAGAACTGTCCTCTGCTACCAAACCAGTTTCTCTGAAAAATCTGACAGTTTCAAAATACCTTATTATTATACCAGAATAATATTTTGGTGCCACATACTGTCTTATGGCTGAGGAACTTTGAAAATTTTAGATTTTCAGGAGAGAGAATGCTTTTTTTCCTCAAAATTGTTATCAGCTGTGAATCATTTTCAAATAAATAGAGTGATAGAATCAGCAACCAGAGTGCATATGGAAGTGCAGTGGAACTATAGCAGTAGGTGCTATATGGCATGTTCTGTACATGAGCTCTAAAGCTGAAACCTAAAGGCTGAGATAAGTGTGTATTTATTTATCCAATGATTTGGGTACCAAAATAAAGTAAATACTTAGGAAAAACACATATTACATTACTGTGCAGAAAAAATATCCACCTCTTTTGAAGAACTTGAATTTCAAACTCCTTTGCTTCAGAGAGAAAGTTTGCGTTAACTGTGGATGGGTCATATGAAGGAACCAAGATCCACACGCTGAGCTCCTGCCTCTGCCCGACCTCCCCGGCCAGGTTCCACTACATCAAGTATAATCACTCGGCGCTCACTGTGGCTCTACCACGGCGGAGGCGGCTTAGCCGGGTATGTGACCACCACTAATGTGTAGCTGGCTCTTTGCTGTGTGTTTCTTTGGGGGCATCTAAGTCCTGAGTGTGTGTGCAGATGTGTGTATGCATGGACTTGGTAAGTCCATGTATGAGGGAGGTGGGAGAGACTGCTTTTACCCCTTTTCCTCCCTTTTTTGTGTAATAGTTGACTGTCATTACTTTTTCTTACCCTTTTTTCCAGTCTATCTCAAGTCAAAATGAAACGGATATGAACCAGTCTGTGACTCTAGCTCTGAACTCACTTCCTATACAAGAGAAAATAACGGTAGCAGAGGTGAGAACAAGTCTTTCTTAATAAAAACCAGCCCAGCATATGGACTGGCTGATGTTTGACATATTCAGTTTGCTGGGTGACAAGTCTTACAGTTCAGTGGTTCAGTTCCTGTCAGAAATGACAAATGCTACAGTCTAAGGTGTGAATGACAGTCACTCTGCAACTATGCAATATTTGTTCTGCATGTAGTTCTAAGCATGCTGCTCAACCCTGTTCTGAGTTTAAACTGATTTCCTCAGGACATATCTAACATGTTCATCAGCATAGTATGCAAGCTGACAGTAATGGATATGACAATTAAGGCGTATTTGTGAAGGGAGAGCCTGAAGCAGAGGATAAAACAGAGAACACCCATATGCCTGTGGTTTAGATGTCCAGATTTCAACAACCTTCCCAGAAAGTGAAGGTTGAATTAGGTGTTCAGCTGTGAAAAACTGAGGGTCTCTAATCCCACCTGGTTTGGGAGAATGGCCCACTTCTATTTAGCCCAGACTGTACTGGAGCTCATTACGTCTCTCACAGCCCAGACCATGGCTGGCCAGATTCTGCAGCTGCATTGCTAACTGCAAAGACAGTGAAACTCAGCTCATAGATGAAATGGGGGAGGAAGGTGCGGGATTAATGACCTGAGCATGCTTACACTGTTTGTATTACGATTTTCAGGACAGGACAATTGACTTGTACACAAAGGCAAGTGAATGGTAAGTGCGTCTCCAGCAAGACCTGATCCTGTAACTGGGAGACATTTGCACCTACACAAAGCTCGTTTGAAATCAGCAGGGGTCCATGCAAGCTCAGTTGTAAGCAGAGGGGTGTTTGTCTCTGGGTTGCCGGCTTTTGTTTGCCAGCTTCTCCTTTTTCAGTGATGGAGAATTAAATCATGGGTAACCTTTCCTTCAAATTTCCAAGCTGTTAGTGCAGCTCACTAAGTACATCTCAATTTATGATGGAGAGAGCAGCTCCACAAAGAAATCCGATTTCTGTATTATAGAACCAAAATAACACAAAGGCATAGTAGCTGCTTTCCTAAACTGCAGTGCCTGTTGACTGTTATCTACTTATAAGCACACATGGCAGCAAAAATCAATTACATGAGCAATTAAACCTAGAAATTTGTTGTAGATACCTTGTTACCATACCAGGACAGTATGTCATGTTCTGCTCTGCCTTCTGGTTAGTAGCTGCCGCAATTAGCAGAGGCCTGTCTGTGCTGTTTCTCATTTACACAAGCTGGCCTGTAAACAGACATAAGCATAAGCATAGACGGAGTTGACCATGGTGAATAATAATATAACAATATTTGTGCCCTGGTCTCAGGACTCAGGGTCTGTTTTACAGGACAAGAAACCTGGATGCCCGCCTGGGGTTTGACCTGTGCACTGATGAACAGAATTTTCTGCAAAACCGGAAGAAAGTGGTTGCTGATGCACTGAAAAGTGTTCTTCATCTGGAGGAAGATCTGCAAGAGCATGAGGTAACTAGGAAAGGCACTACTGGAGTACTTTACTCTCTCCTTTCCCTCAAGCCCGGAGATGAGGAGTGATTGCTCACCTCCATCTGGATGGAACATGAGGACCTCTGTCAGCAGCTCCAGGGCAGTGTTTGCAGCCAGGGTGATCTCAGCTGGAGAGCTCAACAGTCTGTCTGGATGAGCAAAATCTCTTGTTTCCACTTGGTTTTCAAGTGGATCATTTGAAGGAACTTCAAACCAAGGAGTTTGGTCCATGTTTCTTAAAAAATCCTTCCTGAGGTGCCACGATCTTCTAGTGTACCTCACAGGGATATCCAGCAACCTGTATTATTTATAACTTACAGAGCAGTTGTTTTATCTCTATATTACTAGAGTCTGAATGCTGCATTTGCACATCTGTCATCTTTTGACATGGATGTGCTTTAATGCCATTTCTCAACCTCTTTTTGCTTTTTTGTGTGTTGAACAGGTGCCTATAGTGGCTGTGACCACAGCAGGATGTGGGATAAGAGCACTTACTGGCATGTATGGCAGCATCTTGGGTCTTCAAAAGTTGCGTGTTCTGGACTGTGTTTCATACATCAGTGGCTCCTCTGGCACAACATGGTAAAGAGTCATTTTAATACTGTTATTTGGATCTTGTGGTGTTAAGCAAAACCTATACTTTGTCTAGGGTTTTAAATCTCGAAAATGGTAAATGGGGTCTCTTGAGTTATTACTTCCAGTTTTGTCTGTGAATGACAAGGTCACCTATGAAAGGCCTATTATGCATCATACATTTGGTGTAATTGAGTGACTTATCTGTCACCAAAAGAGGAGAGTTTATTGGAGGTACAACCATCCTTAAGCCTATGCAAAATGATCCTTTATGGTTCCTTACTGTTGCACAGAAGCAGCATAGGCAGCTGGTGTAGCTGCTTGCATTGGATCCCAGATCTGATTGACTTTAGTCTTGTGTTTCTGCTCAAAGTAAGCTCAAAGAATAACCTAAAGATAAAACAAAAAGTGCCAAAAGGCCTGTGAAGTGTATTCACTCAGTTTCAAAAGCATCTTCTTAATTTCTTTCCACTTTCCATTGTATTTTCTGCCGGCAGGACAATGACAAAACTGTATGAAGATGCTGATTGGTCACGTAAGGATCTTGGAGAAATAATTATCGAAGCTCGGAAGCAAGCAGCCAAGTGTAAGATGGGAGCTTTTTGCTTGAGAAGTCTGAGGAATTATTACAGAGAACTGAGCCAAAGGACACAAGCAGGACATAAAACATCTTTTATTGACCTGTGGGGGCTCATGATTGAAGCCATGCTAAATGATGGGGTAATGTCTATACGTCTTTCTTCTCATAAAGTTTGTGACTTTATGACCTTTATAAGAAATTAAAACCCTAGGAGGAGATACTTGGTATATAGGCAGAACACCACTCATTTACATGGAGACATAGTGTATGTCTACACTGGAGCCTAAAGTGTGGTTGAATGTAGCATAGAAATGCTCAGACTAGCTCTAAAATAATCAGCATACTAATTAATACTGTAACTGTCCAAGAAGATTTTTAGATTCTTGGGTGGTTTTTATGGCCTGATGCTTCAATGTCTCCATTGCTGAGGTCCTTACACTAGCTGCAGTTATACCTTGAATGTACTGAAGATGTACCACATATATAGTTACTGCAATTTGTGTTACAGTGATGAGAAAGTATACAGATCCAGAGTTCCTGAGACATTTTAGGTATAGAAACTTTGATTTTGCAGGTGCCTTTCAGCTACTTCAGATTTGATCTCTTAGGACCTCCAGGTCCTAATTGTTGTAATGACACAAGCAAAACTTTCCATATTAGCCAGCAGACTGATGATAGCTGGAGAAATAGCTTTTTTATTTTAAAATCCTGTAAATGTGGTTTCTATTTTTTTCAGGTAAAACAGGTAAAATTACATACTGTAATTTCATATTGTATTTCACATTGTAGTTCTGGACTCAGTGTTACATAGTAAAATTTGCTAGAATTTAATTTGTCTGTAATGCACTTGAAATCTCCATTTCATATACAAGATAAGTTGCTAGTATTGGATAGCTCATGGAGTTTTCCTCAGTGGATCTTAATTTTCAATATGGTTTTCAAAAAATACCTGGACTAAGAACAGCCATTAACATGATGCCTTGAAGAGCTCATATGTTTAACAGATGAAGTATGTGATAACAACTGAATTATCCAGACCTGCCGGAGTTTTTCATTTATATTTAGCAAAGCAAAGTTCAAATAGCATGTGAAGCAGCCCATTACTGTCATTGTATACTGAATGTAAAACATGGCTGCTTATCTTAACAGCAATTATTCCCGTTCCCATGATTTTCTTGCCCTCCGTTATTCAAGTGTATGGAAAAAGATCTAGGAGGAAATTCAGGAAAATTATATCCCATATTCAGATTTACAAGCTGATATCTTGAAGGAACTGATTATCAGATAATGTGTTGGTTTTTTTTTCCAAATCCAGAAATGCCACCACAGACTTTCTGATCAACGTCAGGCAGTGAATCAGGGTCAGAACCCACTGCCCATCTACCTTGCCCTCAATGTCAAGGATAAAGTTGCCACCAAAGATTTTAGAGGTAATGTTTCCATTCTGGAAAAGAGCTATGTTTTTCCCTGGGGAGATACAATGTGGGGATGCTGTAAATAATGATGAATTATTTTAAATTCTCACTCCAAGCCAGGGGAAGTCCTGTTCAGAGGTGTAAAGAGTAACTGGTCAGCCACAGGATATACAGCAGCAGTTCAGTATTTTATAAGATCTTCTGGCATGTAAGTGTGCATGTTCAGACATTAACTTCAGATTAATAACACTTTATAGATCCATGATACTGTCTCAGAAACATTCTGAATTCTTATAGAAAGTGTTTCACTGGAGCTTTAAGTTTGCTTAATGTGTGTTTTTCATGGTTGGCTAAAGGCAGTAACCAATAGAAGTCAACCTTTGTTTTAGTTAGAACAGAGATTGCTATCCCACTTGCTAGATATAAAGAATTTAAATTTTCTTTTAGCCCTGACTTTGTTCTTTCATAAACTCATAGACTGTGTGATAGCTGGTTCAGTGGTGGCTTTCAGCAGGATTTGCTCAGGGCACGTGCTAAGCCAGTTTGCCTGCGAAGGCTGACACCTGAAAGGCTTATTCCATGTCTAGCAACTGGACTGTTTTTAGTAGCAGAGCTAACATCGCTGGTGCTTGTGTTGGCAGAGTGGGTAGAGTTCACACCATATGAAGTGGGCTTCCTGAAGTACGGTGCCTTCATTCGTGCAGAGGATTTTGGCAGTGAGTTCTTCATGGGTCGTCTGATGAAGAAGCTCCCTGAGTCCCGGATCTGCTTCATGCAAGGTGACTCACCAGCTTGGGAGAGTGACAACATTTTCATACAAACACTTATGATGCTAGAAATTAGTCCTCAGAAACCTGTTGTTCTGCTTGTGACAGCAGAAGTACTGGGTCAGTCAGCTGAAATTCAGCATGTCTCCTGAGACTCATTCATCTGCAAAGGTGGTTTTATCATTTGGGCTAAGATAATATGAAATCAAAATGACGAAAAAGTTGTTATATACCTTTGTGAGTGCTTGTGAAGCACAACCATTTCCTATAGCTTACAAAACCTTTAGAAATTGTAGATCTACGACACTTTGTGGAAGCTGATGGAAATGGTAAGACGAAATCAATACGGCAAGAAAGAGGGGAATCAGAGAAGAAGCTGGCTGAAAATATTTCTTTATCAAATGTAAAGGGAAATGAAAATAGTAAAATGACAATGTAAATTTTTTTAAAGAAAAAACAACAGAACACAAAAAAAAAAAAAAAAAAGAAAAGAAAAAAAGTTCCAGGTAAAACATAGCAGAAGGGAAAAACCTTTGAAATTTCTTCTCAAATAATTCTGCTTTCTGAGTCAGTTCTACTGCTGAAACTGATGTCTGGGAAAATTGGATAGAAATAGAAAAAAGTGAAGGAGCAGAGTCAATTTTAAAAAGAACTTCCTTGTGTTTACCTCAGCACTACTTATTATACTTCTCCCACTTCCTAGGAATGTGGAGTAGTATCTTCTCCAAAAACCTCTTGGATGCCTGGCACGCAGCTGACAATTCAGAGGACTTCTGGCACAGATGGACCCACGACAAAGTGGCTGAAATAGGTAAATCTCAGCTTTTTTGAAAAAAACATCCATACTCTTATGTTTGGGTTTATATAAATAATTTTCAAGTTTCTGTTGAATTCAGCTGTACACAGCCAAATCAAATTGAACAAACTTTTTTTAAAAGTACAAATATTTAATTTAAAAATAAAATATTCAAATTTTTCTATTCTTTTCAAAGTAAGCTTTGAGTTTCATATTTAACCTACATGGAATCTAAAAGCAGTAATTCTTTTAAATGTATAAATAAAATTATTTTTCCTGTTTTTTTTTAATTGTGTGGGAAAGTTAATTACTTTAGTGTGTACCGAGAAAAAAAATAGAAAAATATGAAGAAAATGAGGAAAATGATCCTTTAATCAGATAGAATCACAGCATAGAATCATAGACTAATTTGGGTTGGAAGCGACCTTAAAGCTCATTTAGTTCTAATCCCCCTTCCATGGGCAGGGACACCTTCCAGTAGATCAGGTAGCTCAAAGCTCCATCCAACCTGGCCTTAGCTTGAACAAGGCTCAGAGCCAATTGGAGTTTACAAAATGAATATAAGTTTGTATTTTGATCAACAAATTAACCAGAACTTGCAGCAGACTATAGGGAAAAATAACACAATGCTGTGAGCTGTCCCTTTCTCTTCTTTGCACCTAGCCTCCTCTTAACTGTGGTTATAATTCAATTGCATGTCATTTATACTGTGTATCTCTAGAAGAACGACCTGACTTGCCTGAGAAGCCGTATGAGATGGCTACATGCATGTTCACTCCTACGAGTGGCCTCTCCACAACTCTCCGGGATATCCTGACAGACCGTCCTGCCGTGTCCAAGTACCACAACTTCCTGAGGGGCTTCCAGATGCACAATGAGTACATCCAGCAGGAGCATTTCGCAAAGTGGAAGGGTACGGACAGCACTCTCGCTTATGTGCCTCAGTGGTCATCAGGGCAGGCACAGGGCTGTGAATTAGTGAGAGCCATTTAAACATCTTGAGGAGAGCTGGTGGGTGCAGTCTATGGGTTTGGGAACACCAACGAAACTTGAATGGAGAGGCTAAAGGAAGCATTAGGATTGCTGCCATCTACCCCAAAGCAAAGGGAAAATCCTGGATGGGAGGGAGATTTGCCTTCCTTTTGCTTTCCAGATGTATTTTGCGAGTTTGCTAATAACTCTGAATCTTTTACTCTTTAGACACATTGCTAGACGCCTCTCCTAATGACCTGAGAGGCAACTCAGAGCACCTGGAGCTGGTAGATGCAGCTTTCTTCTTTGAAACCAGCTGCCCACCCGTTTTGAGACCAGAGCGGAAAGTGGACCTCATCATACACTTAAATTACACTGGTGGATCACAGACCTTGGTAAGAAGTCTGAAAACTGTCTTGGTTTAGTAAATGGTTTTCCCTCTGCTTTCCACAACTTTCATATGTGATTTTCTAGCTGTTCAAGAACAACCTAATGAGTGAAGAATTTTTTCATCTTTATTTTTATCTCTTTTAATAAATAGTATTTTTCTCCTTAAATAGTGGGCTTGAAGCAAGATATGAAAAGACATTTATTATATTCACAGAAATCTGATTTAGTTAAAATGGTTATATAGATTTTGAAAGTGGTATTTGCCACATAAAAAGGTGGATTTACTCTTCCAAATATAGACTTTGAATTATAAACCTGTTCTTGAACAGCACCACAGAAAACATGGAGTTCTTTTCTTCAGGTTCTGTCATTTTTCAAATGGAAGATACTTCAGTGCTCTTACGTTGTGCTGCCAATGACACGTATTTGTCTCTGTACTGCAGCTGAAAAACTTGCATTGCATTTCTTTCTTGTACTCAGAAGTCCTCTGGAAATATTTAATTCAAACAAACTGAGGTGGTAATTCAGTGTTCTGTTAGATAATTCAACAATATTGATTATCACAAATAAGCTTTTTGATGAATGCTTTTACTATTTTGAGAAGTACTATCTTGAGGTCTAACATATTTTACTTTGAAATCTCATATTATTTCTAAAATTCTAAATTATAGGTTGGTCTCAAAACCTTGCTGAAATCTATTGAGGTCAACTCACAAGTTATACTGCTATGTAAACAGATAATGTGATTATGAATCTTACTGTCTTGGACCAAAAATTTAGTTTTGTTTAGATCTACAGTTTTCTGACTTATTTCTCAATTAATGATGCTGTATAACATGCTTTCAATTAATTTGTTCTGTTCCCAAATCATACTCCCATTTTAGAAATATGCTTTGGTATGTGTTTAAACCCTCTTTACCATCTTGATATTAGGTGTTTTCCTCTAAAACTATTTCCAAAGAGCTCCTCAGGGAAGAGAAAAACATATCTGTAGCTTCTGGTGCTCACATTATTGCTGGCTGTCCAGTGCTACCACTCTATCTTGTGTAACTTGGCTTGAACTACTGGGCTTCAGCAGCAGCCTGATCTTGGATTCCTTTTCATTCTTTATCCTGCTACTGTTGGGTCATGACCAGCCCCTGAAGCAGGCTTGCAGATACTTCTCAGAGCAGGGAATTCCATTTCCCAGCATTGGCCTGAAAGACGATGAGAAAAACCTGAAGGAGTGCTATATGTTCGATGGCGCAGATACCCCAGGAGCCCCTCTGCTGCTTTATTTTCCATTGGTGAATGACACCTTCCAAAAATACGTAGCACCTGGTAAGTTAACAATACACATTTAATTTTATTGACCCAATGAATGTTCTCACTCCCTGGATGTTTTTTCATAGAATCATAGAATAGTTAGGGTTGGAAAGGACCTTAAGACCATCCAGTTCCAACCCGCTTGCCATAGGCAGGGACACTTCACACTAAACCATGTCACCCAAGGCTCTGTTCAACCTGGCCTTAAGCACTGCCAGGAATGGAGCATTCACAACTTCCTTGGGCAACCCATTCCAGTGCCTCACCACCCTTACAGTAAAGAATTTTTTCCTTATATCCAATCTAAACCTTCCCTGTTTAAGCTTTAACCCATTACCCCTTGTCCTGTCACTACAGTCCCTAAT
>JBCJKH010037184.1:10186-20498 GCA_039877255.1 Loriculus beryllinus | reverse complement strand
TATTCCAGAGCATGGTTCCTAGCATCCCCTATTCTCTGTTCTTTGTTCAAACTGGATGTATTTTGGGTAACACCATTCAGTTCCCAGTGAGTATTTATGCCAATTACATCACATCTTGCTTTTTCCTTCTCTTGTTTGAAGTTTCTAATTAGGCTGAGAAAATAATTCACAACATATCATTCATCGAAATGAATGCAGCTTTTTGCTCTCAAGAAATAGCTGCAGTTCAATAGAGACACAAAAATTTGGGAGCACTATTTTCAAGTGTGCAGTGGAAGCATCAGTAGTCCCCTGCAAATCTTCCATATTCAGACAGCACAGGAGGTCAGTTGTAATGAGATATGTGGGACATGGGCAGGATCTTTCTGACCTGAGGGGAGACATCAGAATGCACACCTTGCATACAAACTGCACTAGGACACCCACCAACCATCCCTATGCCTGTTTCAATGATGAGGGCATTGCTGGGAGCGCTCCCAACAGGCAGACTGTACAAGCTTTGCTCTTTTGTAGTCCAGCAGTATTTACCACCACAGAAAAAGGCCACTCCATTCCAGCTGGTCTCAGTACCCAGGGATACTCCTGTACACGTATCATTTATTAGACTGGATGTAACTGTGCTACAAGTATACATATAGGCATCTCAGTTTTGCTGTCCCAAGTGACCTTTTCATTATCCTGCCATTGGGATGCAGCTGCAATTACCATTGATAAAGCTTCTGTCACAGTTACCACCATCACCAAAATAAAACACAAATAACAATATATATACACTTACCCAGCCTTGCAGCCTGACCAGGTTTAGCTGACAAACCAGTACTGGGAATGTTATCAGCAAAGCTGCTGTTGTAGCCTCATTAATAAAGAACAGCAATACTTGATGTGAAGGCTTTCCATCAACATTTTGCCTGGTAGGTTCTATAGCAATAACAAAGTTCAGCTACCTTTTGATTTACAGTGACATTCAATGGGTACTCCAAGAACAGCACAGAGAAATAAGGCATCGGTAAAGGCCACTGGGGTCTATGCTCTTTTAATTGAGGCAACAATACTGTCTTTGACTGCTGCACAAGTACTGCCAGACTTCCAGAGTTTTTGCTGTTTCTCAGAAAGCCTGAATCAAAATGACCTTGCAGAAAACTATATGCAACTGAAAATAGCTATTCAGAAAAAATGGAAAAGTCAACTAAATCCAGATTTTAGTCTGTGGTTTTAAAAGCTTCTCTCCTGCTGTAAATTAAGGTAACTGAGTTGTAAATAAATGGAGTTGCAGTGGGCAGAAAGCTGTTGCAATAGGACCAGTCTGATGTTTCTAACACTAAAGCAAAAGCTCTATTTCAAGTTTATATCAGGAGAATGAGCAGCAGGAACCAATGGGCTTCCAAGCAGCAATTCACCAGTTTATCAAGGTAAATCTTGCAGAGAAAAAGCAATCAAAGAGGAATGAGAGGAAAAAACACCCCAACAAACACATGACAAAATAATTAAAGGGAATGTCTTTAGATATCATAACCCATGTAATTAAATCTCTTACTAATGCAAATGCCACTCTGCTTCCATTTGTCATCAGTGGTGCTAGACTGTCAAGGTGACAAAAAGGAAACTTAAGAAAAGCGTTTTCATTGCATGTCTCACAGATGAAAGTTTTGGCAGTCTGAGCAGAAAAAGGAAGAATTAACAGCATTCCTTAGTTCCATCGTATATAACATACAGTGCATGTACATCCCTTCTAGGATGGTTTCTACAACACCACAAAACTGAGACTAGTGTAACTATAAAGTGCCTATTAATCAAACTCTCTTTAACTGGGTCTCTTCAATGTGTAATTGGGATGCGGCTTTTGCTGCAAAGCCAGTAAATAACTCTTCTTTTCACACTACGCTTTTCATGCTTTGAATGCACAGAAAAAGAGCATTCAAAGAAGGGAGCTGTAAGAAAGGTAAACTGATTAATCCTTCAAAATTCAAAGGGGAAGCATGAGCTGAGCTCAGCTCAGTCATGTTTTGGTCCATCAGTCATACAATGCTCAGTCAGTCAATGAGGAGTTCAGTTTCCTGAGCCCAAATTTGCATGATGGAATTCTTAACTGTTTTGGACTCATGAATGCCCTTCCAGTCCAACTTGGCCAAACACTTAAGAGTGTAACAGTACTTTTTTTAATTAGGTATTTAGCTATGGGATCAGGAAAAGAAGTTTTTTTGTGCAGTACTATGGTTAAAACAAAACCCAAAAACATGTAAAGCTATTTACTGCAATGAAGACATGCTAAAATATCAACAACTTTTAGATTCAAGCAGTTCAAGCTACATTTACAAAGTGGGACCTTAAGAAACCGTTCTGAGACACTTGCTGTAGGTTTATTCCAAGCATTGAAGGCCAGTCACAGTAGTACCCAAAGCAGAGCCCTCCAGCCCTATAAGCATTTACTATACTAGTATGAAGAAACAACCTTCTGGGAAGCCCCATGCCACCCCCTTGCTGTATGTACTTTATAACTTGGATTTCCTCCTCCTCCACTCCCAGCTGCTGCTGACTCACTGGCAGGGTTTTTCTTCTTCCAATTTGCTGTAATTGTTTTATGCTGAGGCTCTATTGATCTGTCAAGAATGTGCGAGTGGGGGAGTTTCTTGACAACTCTGAGGCCACAGGTTTCTGCCTGCTGGCAAGCAAGCATGGGGAAGTCAGGCAGAGGTGCTTGGCCGAATCTAAATTCCTTTTTACTGAACACCACTCTTTTCCTGTGCCAGCAACACCACCACTTTTTACATAGCCTAGCAGAAGCATTTTAAATGGCTACATGAAACAGTGGTAGTTCCTGCCTTTCCCTGACCCTAGGACAGACAGAAAAGGAAAAAGCAAAGCTAAATCTAACAGAACAAGAAGCAGGCTAAACATGGTATCTACAGTGACAGGGATGTTTGATGCTGTGATTTGCCGAACTTAGTTCCTGCAGCCCAAGTTGCTGGTTAAGCCTCCTTTTCCATGTGGTTTAAGTACTGTAGTTCTCTTCTTCAGGAATTGAACTGCTGTTTCACCCAACTCTCACAATGAATGGAACATTTTCTGCTCCTTAGCTGTTTTGCATCCCCTCTTCAGCCAGTAGAATGTGCGGGGAGTTGCACAGCCATGAACACAACAACATCAGTTTTACACCCACTGTTTCCTCAGATGTTAATCGTTTCAAGGTTACCAAGTGTTTATCCTGGGTCACAGCAATGGTCAGAGATGCTTTAGAAGTCTCATTACCGGTTAATGAAAGAGAGATTTTGTTTGTCATGAACCAATTCGCATTGTTCATCGAACTAGCTTCTTGCCCTATTTTTGAAGAGTGAAGGTTTCCGTAGCCAAGCTTCCAAGGATAAAGGTACCAGCACTTCAATCCTCACAATTCCTCAATCTTTGGATGGGTTTTGTTGCCTGCACGCAGTCAAAGTTGGGCTGAGCAAAATGCACAAAGTGCTCACTTCTGCTTTTGTATTGCTCAAAGCTCTTTCACAAAGAGTTCTTGTGATGCAATGTCATTTTGCCATTCAGCAGGAGAATTGCTTGTGAAAACTGCCTAGTTCTTTTATTTTGACTGCTCCCAGCATATGAGAAGAGGGATTTGATAATACTGAATTTCTACTGCACTTCAGAAAGCAATTCTGGTGTGCATCTAAGCTTTTGCAAGACATTAATTCTGTGCATTGCATTGCTGCATTGCATTGCAGCTAATAGTAGAAAAAAGGGAAAAATATGAGTGGGTATAGCAAGGTGATAGCAAATAGGGTGTATAAACATGGAAGATGCTCATATGTTCATTTCTGAAAGATTTTTGTAAGCAGAAATAGTGAGGCTTGACTGAGTTGATGTAAAACAAACATACTAAACTTATTTGACTAGATTAAAGAGGTGGTCCCATTGTACAGCGATGTTGATACTGGTTAGATACAACACATGGGATTTTTATTCCTGCCTTGCCTCCAAGATTTGTTCTGTCTCCCAATAAATTTGATTTTTCTTATTATGGCTTAGAGGCTGAAGGCTTTGTACTCATCTGGCAGTACAGAGTCTCAGAAATTGTCTGGACTTGTCCCAGCATGAGCTTCTTTTAGGTTGTTTTAGCATCAAGGAAACCGTTGCTTAATTTGTTTTACTCTCACTTTACTTTAGAGTGGAAAGAAACAGTTATTCTATATGGACTATTGTGTTGTTTGTGCCTTTCCTCACCTTTGTGCTGTCAGTAATCTGTTCACCTAATCCTGCACACACACAAGGCTTCCTGTGCTGGACTCGTCACTTAGATAAAAGACACTGCACGATATTACTTGCAGCCTTACCCTCTGCCAAAGTAATTAGACATAAAGCAGGGAAAACAAAGGGGCATGTCAGTGTATAGAGGCCCTTAGCAGATGACCGTGGAGCCCAGGAGGTCTCATCTTTGCTCTGTACAGGAGCATTGCTCTGCACTCTTCGCTGCTCCTGCTAGCAAGTGGCTTCAGTTGCACTTTGCTGCCTGCAACACGCAATACTTTGTAAACAGGATGAACTGTGTTGCCAATGCGTCGGGTGAGCATCGAATATTCCTTTGGTCAGTTGGGGTCAGCTGTCCTCTCCCAGCTTCTTGTGCACTACCCATTGGTGTGGAGGTGTAATGAGCCAACCACTGGACTTGAGTCTGTGTAAGCACTACTCTGTAGTCACTAGAACATCCTTGTGCTATCAACGTTGTTTCCAGCACAAATCCAAAACATAGAAGGAGGGAGAATGGGGTGGGAGTGAGGTGCAGGGAAGTGTGGAGTGGTGTCAGAGAAAGGTGTAGACAGCACCTCAGAGGTCCAGAGACACAGAATTTATCATAGAATCAGAATGGTTTGGGTTGGAAGAGACCTTAAAGATCATCTAGTTCTGACCTCCCTGCCACAGGCAGTGACACCTTCCACTAGACCAGGTTACTCCAAGACCCATTCAACCTGGCCTTGAACACTTCCAGGGATGTGATGGTGGTGTAGAATATGGGATGACACAGGTGGACTGACAGACGGGAGTATGTGTAAACAAAAATTGCAATGAATATTGTGAACAATGCATGGTTTCTGCAGAAGTGCAAGCTGCCATTCCATTACCATCAGGTAAAAGAGTAGTTTTAGAGATAAAAGAAGAAAAAACCTGAACAATAGGAACTAATTAAAATAACATACAAGTAGATGGATTAAGTTACTGGTATTCTATCCCTAGTGCTCCTATGAACTTTAAAAATTGCACTTCAGCACTGAAAAGAAGTGTGCCAAACCACTGGAATTAACAACTTTTCCTGACCCTTTATTACCAGCTATACTAAATAAGTGGCAATTCTAGAGAATTAAAGGTAGAAACAATATTGTGAAAATACAAAGTTACCCTGTAGTTTAACCCACAGTGAATCTCTAGTTGCCTCACTATGATCATTATTACAACACATACCAGAAGAAACCCCTCTGTACCCCCAGTCCACTACACAGAGTATAAACCAAAAAAAACATCACGACGAGCAGAGTCTTTCTGCTTCTTCCTGGCAGCAGGTATAACTTTGCTCTTAAACTATTTCTGAACTTTCACACGTGATATGAGAGAACCTTAGGAACTTGGAGATTGTTAACAACTGAAGTTTAGAGGGAAGCCTGGATAGAAGATATAGCCTTGCATCAAAATTACAGCAAACTGTCAGAAGAGTTTGAAAGCACAGGTTTTCAATCTTGTATTTGTAAAGATTTGAAGTGTCAACCCGTCATTTTCCTTTGTCAGAATGAAGTATGTAATTTCTGATTAAAAGAATTCAGCATCTCCAATTTGAAGACTTTCAGAAAGTGTTTTCTTTCAGTACGCCTCTGTCTCTGTGAAGCAGAGCAGGAGTTAATTTAGAAATGTTTAAGCTTTCCAGGGATGAAAGCTCTATTTCTAGACCAGCTCTATGTTGTGTGCTGTATGGTCTTTTTGCAGCGAAAGAAATTTGAAACCATCTTTCAGACACACAGAACGAAGCCAGCCCAGTTCTGCTCTTTGGTCGTGGAGTGTAGCGTCATATAGGGCTGACATCAAACTGAGAGGGCTTACATCAGAAATGACAGATGGCAAGATGGTTGCCACCACTATCAACTCTCTCCTGTCACCAGCTCTTGAGTCTGAACCTGCTTGGCACCAGAACAGCTCCAGTTTATAGTTGTTAAAGCTGAAACGATGTATTTTTCATGTCAGCAGAGTGAAACCATTGCTAGTTTTTTCCAGAACAGAGATTACAGCAGGCTGCCAAGCAGCTGTCAGTCCTGATATGCCATTCGAAGACTCCCTGTTGCTGTGTACCGAATGTCTAATGCACAGCTCAGGAAAGAACTGCAAGGTGGACTATCAGTTTATATGCATATAATAAGGTGGTATTTATGCAGCATGATGATTTTTCTAATAGTCCTTCAAGGATTCCTAAATGCCTGACAGTTTGCTGAAAATGCTGAGATTAACCAAGATTTAGTCTCACATACCATACACAACAATGGGAGATAAGCATTCAGGTACATACATTGAACAGCACATTCTACAGAGAACTCAATCAGTCTGAAATATTGACACATTTAGATTTGGAGATTGAACTGGGCAAAGACAATATTATCAAAAAGAATGGTAATTTTCTGCCCTTTTTCCCCTTCACAGAATTGGAAACTGTGAAGAAGGTTTCTCATTAAAGGACAGATCTGGGTGGAGAGACTATGCTGATGGAAGTCTATAGGTCTAGCTAGGGACTACTGAATGCTAAGTTAGAGCCACAGCATCATGTCTGAAGTGAAGTCTGTATTTTGGACCTGCCAGTGAAGTGCTCTGGTAAACTACCAGCATTTGATTAGCAGACTGTGACTAGAAGGGAATGCAGCCTACCTAAACAGCAATCACTCCCTGACCATCATGTTCTCTCTTGAGATCAACATGGCCTTTAATAGGTCACTTGGATCCACTCTCCTGTGGAGAGAAAACATCCCTCAGGAAACAATGTTTTGGCTGTTAGCTGTTCAGGCATGTGTACAGATAACTTAACTCTCCTACTCTCAGAAAGTCTCCATAAGGCTGACTCCTACTGTTCTGGGCCATCTGGATACATTAATTCTAAAGTACTATAATAGGAACACAGTCCATAATGTGCTAGAAGACAACATACAGTGTTAGCTGGGCACCAGAGATGAGGTAGATTAAGTATTCCCCAAAAGTTGTCATGTGCCATTTGTATTGTGCATGTAGGATATGTGGGTATTTAACAGACCCTTCTCTCACTTGAAAAAAGTTCTTGTTGACCCAATTATTTTAGTTAATAAAACAAAAAAAAAAATCCATATAAATTCTGATTAACCAATGTAGCTCCCTACTATGAGAAAAATAGGTCAAATAGGTCATTTGTTACATCTTAAAGGTCTTCCAGTGCCCCAGCAAAACCACTGCACTCTGAAGGGCTCAAATGACATTGTTTCAAGCTGTACAACTGTAAAGACATTCTTTCTAACAACATCAGGAAGCATAAAATTACAACAGCTATTATTTTTCATTCTTTACTTAAGAAAATGACCCACCACCTATAATTAGGCTAAAATATCTTCCCTTGATGCATAATGTATGAAACACACTGTGCATGCCTTCTCTCTAACAGAAGGAAGCAGTGAACTCACCCCAGCCCAAAAAAATCTGTGATATGGAATTACAGCCAACAACAGAGAATTAGAAGATTAAACTGACACAAATGCACTGGTAGGAAAGAAAGTAATCTGCTGCTTCCCCCACTATTTTTCTCACAGCATTTCTGTCATCTGATTTGCCGTTCTTCTGTCTACAGAAGCAAAGGGTAATCTGTTGTGCAACTACTTCCTTATTCAGTAATAAATTTGTTGCTTGAAGGAACAAAACTAAATTACTTTAAATTTCATTTTGAATTAATCTGTGCTTTGGAACTACTTTTTCAGAAACTAGAAAGGACCTGATTTTGTTCTGGACCATGTTGTTCTTTCTTAGCATTGTGTGTTTGGTAAATTATATTAGCACAGCATGAAGTTGGCACAAGATGTGTGATGCAGCCTCAACTGTAAAATCAAAACTGTTTGGCTAGAAGAATAAAGGATATTGCCCCCACACCCTCTATCTGGGATAGTCAGGAAAGAGAAAAAGCATAGTTTTGCTATGTTGCCTAATTTGTCATGAAAACATATAGGTATATTCTACAACAAATTCCTTGTGGCTGATACTAAATTCCTGACTAATTCTTTAGACTGAGATCAGAAGTTACAAACTTACAAAGTTTGCATGAATTCTGTTTAATGTGACATACACTGTACTTTCTTCTCTCTGATCAGAATCAACTCACAGATGTTAGACTTTTGCTCAACCTCTGCAAAGAGCCCTGTCAATTGCATAAACTGGATGGCCAATAAAGAAATCCAAGATAACTGATTCAGGATCTAGCCCTGATGCATTCCATCTCAAAAGGAACAACTTCAACACTTCCTCATGGTAGACTTCTTTAGAATGCCTCACTGGATAAATTTAGTCAGGACACTCAATCCACTGAAGAGATATGTTTTCATGAATCACCTCTTTTGATACTCCCATAAGGCAACTCTGGATTTCGGTTAAACTCAGATGCCCCAAAGAAAAATATTTTCATTTAAACAGGCAAAGTTTTCTTTTGGATCAATTTGAATGACTTTTTCCTGTTCAAGTTTTCAATGGACAAGGATTTTGGATATGAAGAAATGCCAAGCAAAAAGCATTAATGGGGCTCATTATAATTTTTAGTGAAGTTCACTCTGAAATCTTCTACTCCATTTTTATAACCAGCTTTGAAACGTATGTACGGAGTATTTCCCATGGCAGGGCTTAACCCGTCCTGAAGACAATGAAGTTATCTTAAAGGGATCCTCAACCTTATCTTGCTCACCCCAGCAACAAGCAAACTCTTCAGAAACAGGTCTAGGAACCCATTTTCTGCAGATACCTGCAGCACTCAACCTCAATCTGGTTTAGCCCTTAGAAAGCTCATGCTACAGAAAACTGCAGGGTTTTTTGAGACCTTTGGTATCAAGCAGTACTTCTTCCTAAGAGACACCCGTGATGTTTGCTTGGTCAGGAAGACTCCAGGAAGTCCTGGATTTTTTATGCTAGCAATAAGGATGTTAGGGAATAAGTATAGAGAGAAAAAGTGGGTGAAATATGTGCACAGTCTCCAAATGACCTGCACTATGGACAGCTCTAGTGACCCAGCAGCATTTGCAACGTAGATGCAGTGAGGTGAGAAATACTTCTTAAACACCACAGCTGTACATTGTTCCCAACATTTCAGGTCCATCCATAGATAATCAATTTAAAAAAACAAAAAAAAAAAAGGTGGGAAAACAATATAAGTAAGGTATGTGTACTCACACAGTTACTACTTTCGTGCCTTATGATAATACTGCTTGATGATAACGTGAGTTTAAAAAGAAAGGAAAGCAACTAATATGATAAACGCAGTGGATAGGAAATGTCTAAGTCATAAAAGGGCTTGAGACTGAATGAATTCTCAAGAGAACAAGTAAAGAGTACACAGAAATGCTTGAGAATTTCCTAGGTATCTCAATCTTTTCTTTTTTGATAGCATGCTTCAGGAAAACCAAAGCCACAGTTGTACTGTTTATAAACCTCAGTTTATTCACTAGAGAGGAATTACTAACCTTCCAGCACAAGTACCAATTCACATACTTAACAAATGGTACAGAATGGGTGATGCACAGTCTGAAACATTTTAAGCTCTTGAACAGAGTAAAGAAGATAATTATTAAGACAGACATTCAATAAGGGTGGCTGCTGAACTGACCCCACCAGTCAAGCCACAAGAATAGCTTCCTCATTACGTACTGCAACATATCACAATAAGCTGGCATCTACTAAAGCAGAAATTTTTAGTCCAAATTACTTCTAAAAGATGTAACTTGTCTCAAGAACTGCTTTCAGAGTACATGCCTTTCTATTAACCTGTATAGCAATATGTTCAAACAGTATAATTAAGCAAATGGGATCAGAGATCTGACAAATGCCTTCAGTTCCATGGCAATTTACTGTAACTTACTTTGCAAGAAGTACTGACAATGCAGCTAATATCTAGAGTGGAGGTTTGAGTTTCATCAGAACAACTAGTCTGGGCATTCTCCACAAGGACTTCATCACGAGTGAGAAGACCTGTATGTACTGCTGGGCCCACCCACCATCAGTAAAGACACCTATGTTGTCATACACTTTTGTGTTTTATTTTTTGGGGGGGGGGGGGGGGGGGGGGGTTTTTTTTGGG
>JBCJKH010037184.1:0-10086 GCA_039877255.1 Loriculus beryllinus | reverse complement strand
GGGGATTTTTTTTGTGGGTTTGTGTTTGTTTGTGTTTGTGGTTTGTCTGTTGTTAGTTTTTTTGGTAGGTTGTTTTTTTGGTGCCACATTCAGGGGGGCTTTGAAAAGAAAATCCGTATCCATTTATTTGCAAGACAGGAGGTTAGCAACAGTTGCATATAAAAAACCTTGAGGAATTTTGTTGCAGATGGAGATCTAATAAAATACATGTTGAGTTCTAAATTCAGGCAAACGCATTTTTACCTTCCCTGAGAAGGGAAACAAAGCTGCTATCACAACAGAATGTGCTAGTGTTCCATTTTAAAGCTATATGTTGAGAGACTAATATTACCTTTGCAGAAATGTCAATAGTAAGTTGGCCAGAAAACAGAAAAATAGAGCTCATATGGGGGTGCACACACACACACACACATATATATGAATTTAAATTGCAAAGAGCCTGAAGGAATTTGGCAACATTTCAATTTTAAATAGAAAAATCAATTCCACTGACTAGACAATTATTCCTGCAGGGTGAAGGTTGGAATAGTTTCTGTATTTTCACTCCATATTTTCTAAACCTCTGTTATCATTCTGAAAGATGATAGATGATAGAAATCTTTCAGCATACATTTGATATTGTTGTTAACAAGGAAGAAACTAAAGAAAATAGAGAAGTAGTGCATTCTAAGGGACTTCGGGGAGAAGGAAAGTGCCAATTCGAAAGACTGAATCCTGGCCGAATTCAATTACTATGAGGAATTACATTACTTTCCCTTGTCAGAGGGTGTGTGCAAAAGTGTGCAACAGACTTCAGATCTACATACTCAAGTCCCATAGCTAGGTGAAGAAGTATCAACTGAAGCATATTCTCTCTGAAATGATATATTAACCAAAACGTAAAAATCTAGAGCAATAACTAAGAAACATCAAACATCTTTCTCACGCCTTCAAACACTGTGTAAAAAACTCAACCGCTCTCCATGTGTCACTAAGTTACGTTTCCATGTATCTCAAATAAATTAGAGAAATTAAAATGCTAAACTTCAGCTTGACTTTAGTTAGACTCATTTTTCACTGATGCTTCTAAGTCACTCTATGCTTCTGTGTCCTGCAAATGAGGGGTCAGATTCTCAATGTCCTCTAATTTTCCCCTTCATCTACTCCCACACTGATCTTCCGGAGGAGAAACCAAACGCTGGCCTGCTCACCTGAAGTATACATCTTCAAGCACTGAGGAGCCCTCTCAGCACAGCGGAACACATCTGCGTGCCTGAGAAGAAGGGATTTTTTGCACTCCAAAGAGTGACAGACTTTGGGACACAATTAAGGCTTTGGCCAGTTGGCTCCTGAAGCCATCTAAGCTTCACCCTTGGAGGCCAGAGGTGCATTATGTCCTCTCTTTAGCTTACACTGTCCTGTTACATTGACTGCATGTTTACAGGTGTGGGTGATAAGTTAGGAATACAAATATTAATCATTGATGACAGGGATGAATATCATATGTCATGCAATACCACATTTTCAGACACGATTTGCAGGTGAGTGCATTTTGTCTACTGTTGGTGGGACAGGCCAAGATGGAACACACTAGCAAATACACCAGGATAGGAGAATGGACACACAGCTGCTGCTTATTTAATGCATACCAGAGTCAAGCTAGTCAGGGAGTAACTGGGTGTGTGGAGCACTAGGTCTTGCTGGGAAGGGGTAGAAAAATATGCCTATGTCCAGGGATGCTACTCGGAAAAGATTAGTGTTCTACAGATGCACCCAGACAGAGCATCTAGAAATTGACAACTTACATACCTTAACCAAGGCAACTATCTAAATATCATTATCAAGAGGAATTTCGATCATTTCAAAAGAATGACAAGAAGGAAATTGGTAACTCCTCTCTCCTCACCCTGGACAAGATACTTTAGCTCCACTGAGTAGTGTCAGGCAGGAAAAGGGGAGCACATTTTAAAACAGATTCTAGCTTTTCCTTTTGTTTTCAATGGAAATGGCAACTACTGTTAAATGTGCTGCCAAACAGGCAATATATGTTTACTCATTTTGGTTCATTTTTCTCCATAGAACCCATCACGGAAAATTAATCACCTGGCTGGAAGTAAGCTGCTGTCAGAGTCAAATTCTTCCAGCTTGCCTACAGGGAATTTCTTGCCTTTCACTATGATTGAAGGCCTGCATCACACCACTGAGCTGCACCTCATTAAATTAGCACTGAGCAGAATTCACAGAGCTGCTTCCTTCCTACCAACACCATGATAGTCAGAGCTTGCTGCTGCCATGAGGAAGGAACTGCTGCATGTCATGAAAACACAGACATTTGCTGCTGCTAATTGCTTCTTTCGTGCTTTGGGAGTCCATCGACTTATATTACACTAGATGACTTCAGCTGCTTCATTCACTTCCCAACTCACTGACCAGAAAGTAACAACTTGAGCACATCCTAAAGGCCAGTAAAAATGCATTTCTGCATTGCTTACCACCACTTCATCAATAACAACCTCAGGCTGTGTGGGCTGCAAATCACTTTTGGACCTGCAACATGCCCAGCTGAATTACACTTTTCTCTCCACCTCCCTGGCACAGCTGCTGAAGAGGCAGGTTGCACTGGTCTCTTCAGAGTTGTTTACTATTTAGAGCTTAGGATCAAAGTGCTTGTGTTTAAGTTTTATTCCCTCGCTAATTTCCTAAGTGCCTTCTGCTCAGTCAGTTTACTGCTTTCAGTAAATGAGCTGCTTGAAGCTATCTGGATTTTTTTTAAATCAAGATAAAGCAAAGACATCTGCACAGAACAGGCTTTGGGCAGATGTCTTTATTCTTTCAATAAAAACACTTTAAAGCAGTATGTTTAATTAATAGCTTAATCAGATTTCAAGGGGTTTGTGATGCTTCCTTATTAGAAAAGAAATAAATTCTTTCTGTGGCAAGAGTGCTGGGAAAATGAGCCTTTTCCAGATTCCTCTCACAAATGTTACTGGTAGGATCCATAGTCCTTTGAAACCTCCTGGGAAGGGATCTGAGAGCTTGGCCCTTCTCACCAGATCCCTGTTCAGCAAGTGAAAATAACACACAGGGTATTTCCTGCATTGGTTGTAGCCGACCTTGGAAAAGACAAGGTAATTCAGCAGTATGCATACTGACCATGGCCAGACTACTGGCATGACACAGGTCATCAAATGCAGATGGTTCAAAGCCCAGCTATTTTGGTGCAGTTGTGTCAGATTATCCTAGGTCCCTTGCTTCTGTCTCCTAGTTCTTATCTCGAAGCAAATTTGTTCATCAATTCAGAGTTATTATTTTTTTTTAAGCAGAAATCTCATGCTTTACTACTAATTTCACAGAGTCAAAGCCATGACACCATTAAAACACAGTTTGGAAGTTGAAAGGTGAGAGCCAACTTCACAGCTGCAGGGAAAGGAAGTTTTGGCAAACAACTCTGCAATTCTGAAGAGTACCATAAGACACAAAATCATGTAGGTTGTGAGTCATTACAGCTTTCCTTCAACAGCCAACATAGAGCCAGTTGCACAGAGCTCTGTTTTTCTGCTTCCTGTAACACCACAGAACTCTACCCCTGCCATGATATGAGCCAACAGTTCTACAGAATCCCATTTTTACATTTCATCATGTAAAATATGAAACATTTTAGAAGTACATTTCTGGAAGGATGAAGACTTTCCAACACCCAGCTTCCCTTGCTCCATTCAAGAAAACTATTTTCAGAAACAGCTTAAATAGCTGTAATAGCTGCTTGCTTATCAGTCTCCATCGCTTTAAGTATGTGAAAAATAAGAGTATAATTCAGTCAGCACATACAACATGCAGAACAGCTCTATCACTAAATATAGCTTTTATTACTCAAATCACTTTTGTTTTATGAATTTATTTATCCACTCATTAATAATGTAGTACATTTCTTGCTGGACAAAGTCTCTACCATGGAAAGAAATGCATTGCAAGTAGAAAATGTCAGTGCTGGCTTGTCAAAAAACCCCCACAAATACGAGGAAATTTGCCTCAAAAACAGCATGTAAAGAGGTATTTACTAATCAAGAAGGAACAAGATTTCTAAGGAAAAAAGCTAGGAAATAGAAATAAATCTGAAGATACGTTCATTATAATAGTATACTCCAAAGGCTAGACACTTTAATACATAACATTTTCATGTATACGTGTGAAATTACTATATCAGAGGAATATAATTGGGCAATTACAAGTAAGAGCGTTTTGAAGGTGAGAAGTTTTATAATATACTAAATGCTTTTTCACTGTTCTTAGGATGAACATTTTACAGGTCCTTTTCATGATTTCCTAACACTCCCATACAGGAGTTTTTCCCATTCAGGAAAAAAATCTCTCCCCTCAGGTTCCCCATCATGGGCCTCACATCTAATTAGAATATCTGCTACACATACATAAACAATTTTGTTTAAAAGTGGATAATTATAAACACTGAATTTCTCAATGGACAGGCAAGTTCAGTTCGGCAGAACAGCTCCCATGATTTCAAACCTACATGTTCCATTTAAAATACACAGGAAATAGACATCACAGGTTTCCTTCCACTCATCTAATGGGACTAACTGTGCCCAAGCTCCACGGGGAAGTCAGCTATAGCTTTGAAAGCTTAACTGACAGGATATTAATTCTATAGTTTCCACACCAACTGCTTAAATATTTAATCTCTTGACATGTCTTAATGATATTCCTCACTGCTGAAGGTTTAGCTTTGTGAAGGCACTTACTAGCTGCCCAGCACCCTGCTGCTGATGTCCAGTGGAGTCCTGCAGGGAGCCAGCAGCCATAGAGTTAAAGCTGGAGACAAATAATTGTAACTAGCCCTTGTTTTGTCCTGCTTAAGGAGCACAGCAGACAACCTCGAGCAAGTGAAAAACCTCACATGAATTTGATGCATTCCTATATGGCATGGCTAATAAGCACAGGGGCTTTAGCAAGTTGAAGGAGAAACATGAGAAGGCAAATGGGGTTAAACAGTTTAGATGGCAGCTGTTCTTGTCCCTGCAAAGAAAATATATTCAATTATTCATGTTCAGCTTAAACTGACAATGAAGCCAGCTTCAACAGAGCAATTCTTCTGCATTATTCATATTCCATGGAGTGAGCAGCGTCTCTGCAATGAAATGTTTTCGCAGATGGATGAAGCCTGCAAATGGTTCAGAAACTGGTCTTGTTCATAAACTCAGTAAACAGTGTGTGAGATTTAAATACAAAAATCCATTGAGCACTTCTGTGAGCAAGTAGATAAGGCTTACATCATCTAAAAGCTACAGAGGCTTAGAAACATCAAGGTAAATTTTCAACCTCCAGCAGGAAGAAGCAGTGAAGCTTCCATCTCAGGTGTCTGACCATTGTCTCCGTTATCCTGCAGCACACAGCAGTGACAAGAAAATCCATCTAACATAGTGGCTACTGTATAACAACAGGGCTTTTGTGCTCACTTCTGCTTGACTGATGGGCCAGAGAATCTCATTTTCTCCAAAGACCCCAGCTAGCCCTCAGAGCAGCTTCAGCAGACAGCTGCATTTCTTTGCTATGTCTCTCAAGGAACACTAACATCAACATGTTAGTGTTCTGGCTATCAACAGCTGGATGAGCTGCTCAGGTCTCTGAAAATCGCACAGAGGGCAACCAAGGTAGTACACCCGCAAGTGAAATACCTCAGAGGCTGTTTCATGAGTACAGATTTTGAAGTAGTAGAATGCCAAAGTATGCTTTGGCATTGTGTCTCTCGTTTATGACTACAGAGCAGAGCTCTCCTGCAAGAATTATAGGGCCTTATTTGATGGAAAGTTAACTGCACATAGGACCTGCACCTTTCAAAGTCACTCCTTCCATTCTTCTCCGAACCTGGTGGTCTTCACAGTAACATCCTACCAGTATGAATTCCTAGACTCCAAATTTCCCTAAAAAAGTTGTCTGGTTTAGCCATAGAAAGTGAAACAGAGAATGGGCTGGAGCAAGCCAAATTGAGCTCTATTCTGCAGACAGAAAAGAGATGATTGGAAGGGCTATTAGCATAACAGAGATGTCAGCATTTCGGGAAACCTCAGATGTCCATCAAAGTGGCATTAAGAAGGTTCCCTTTTGCTCCAGATGATTTTTCCAGACACCAGAAGAGCATGACATGAAAAAACACTGCCTTTCTGATCTGAGGAAAGCAGCTATACAACAAAGCCTTTATTTGAAAGCCAATACAGCCTCTCTGGGCTATCGCATTACATCTATTTATAATTACTGATATGTAAACTCAGCTACAAATATGCATCTGAGGCAAGCAAAGGGCTCTGAACTCCAAAAAAAGGAAGGAAGTGTGGAAAAAACCAGATCACTGATGACAGTCAGATAGGACTGAGTATCAACACCTTGAAGTACATGGAAAAAGGTAAATGTTGTACCATAGACAGGTATCCAAACCAGTGATACTTGATACAAGATGATACTTGCCACCACAAAGGAGAGAGAAAACTGCCAAGCTGTAAGTTAAGACCACAGATGATAGCAGCTCCTTTTAGTACTTTATGTTTCATGAAAGATGAAAGCCAGAGACAGCACAGCCCTGTAATCCACATTGGGCACCTTAGTCTGACCTCTTGCAGCAAGGGTGTTCTAGCACAAAACTGACAAGGCACAGCAGTCTTGTGCTGCCTCCTCTGTATTACTCACCTCTAATAAACACCCATGTCCACATGCTTTCTAGTGACTGCTATCACTGTGCAAATCTCATTTATCCAGTCTCAGCCTCACTTGTGTAACTTCACAAATCCCTTATTCCTACTAGGTAGTCTACACAACCATACTTCTTACCAGCTCAGAGGTTGTTCTTCTATAATCGGTTTACTTCAGAAACAGAAGTTCGCCCTCTACAGAGCAGATCTAAAACTTTCGTTGAAATTTCTGCATCAAGCCCAGAACCCATCTTTGAGCTCTACAGCATTTTGAGAATGAGTGCCAGGTTTCTAATCAAGATTCAAGTCATAGAGTTCTCGTGCTCTCCTGCAATTAGTCATCCCATTAACCAATTATCCTCACTGCTGGAAGCTGGAATTCAGTTTTTAGTCACTTTGTTTCACTTCAATTGCCAACCGCTGTGTATCGGAATTTTCTCTTAGGTTAGAGAGCCATCTAGCAGTAGTCTCAGTGCTTTGTAGACTCCTACAGAACATGAATCATCTTTCACAGAAGCAAACTAACCATGAATTTTGCTACATACATTTTCCTGAATTAGCCTCATAAACATTTTCTAAACCTTTTGAGACCTCTCCTACCAGCAATTATCCTTTTTGAAAGGTAGGCACCATAGGCTGATGAAAGGCACTCAGGGACTTAAGGGGTAGCAGCATTACTGTTTTGCAGGTTGTCATTTTGCTGACTTGTTAATTGCAGGGTTGTCTTTTACTACCCAAACCAGTTGATTTTCCAAGCTTTATGTGTTTTCCCATCATGTGTTCCCAACATGCTACACAGTGTCTTGATTTTTTGACTGTGCTTTTTATTGGAATCACAGCATTCTGGATGGGATTTCAAAGACCCACCTGGCGTTTATAGAAGATACTTTATGGAAAATATTTTATTGCCAAGAGGAACCCAAGCTAAACATAGGAACATCCTGTCTTTGCATGTGTATCGTAGGAAAGCGCACACCCTTCCCTCGAGGGCTTGTAGATCTGGCTTCTCCTCCCCACCAGCCTTGGCATAAACCACAGCACTAAAACACAGTGGCAGAGGATGACGTGTCTTGGAACTGAGGCTTTCATCCCCTAGCAGAAAGCATGCTTATTTTAGTGGTACGATTATAATAGCAGAAGTGTAAGCACTGGAGTAAGAGGAAAAGGGAGAGGAAAAAATAAGTCTAGTTCAAGAACAGAGGTGAATCCTGATGCAGTGAGAACACGGTCAAATATTTATCTGTTTTGCAGATGTACTTGTTGCTCTGGCAAGTGACAGACACCACTCTAACTTTATTCATAGTCCTTGAGTAAACTTATTGACAAGGGCAACCACAGACTTCAAGCAATTCAGACTTCAGCAAGACAGAATCAAGCCTTGAGCATTTCAGAACTGTCTCTTAGAGATGAATTTCTGATAATACACAGGAATAAAAATATGACAAGTGAAGATTATAAGTTTAGGAAATAAAAATTTAATTTTAAAAGTTAGAAACATGTATGATGATTTTCAGATGCTTAGAAGTTAACTACTTCCTTCCTCCCCCTGCCTTCCCTGTGGAAGGGTTACTCCTAATTGTTTGCTTGTTTTGTTTTAAGTAATATTATTACTTCAAACATATCTGAACCCCAGCCCTTCTGGATATTTTTCATCCACACTTGGCTTATTAATTAAATAATATAAACCCTTCAGCTCACAGGCCACAGGACCCAGGGAGTACTTTTGCACCTGCAACTCATCTAATTGCATGGACTTCTTGCAAGTATGAGCAACTGAATTTCTTTCTATGCTGAAAGGAAAGAAACCAGTATATACAGAATCAAAAATCTCTTTCCCCCCTAAATCGGCTTTTCTTATTGTGGTGAGCTCACATTACACAGACATTAATGTTTCCATAGTTCATGTCTTTTACAGAAGAAAACAAACCCACTTTCGCTGGCCTTTCTACTGGACAACACACGCATCCCCAGGCTGGGCCATTCTGTTCCCCCATCAGCTGTGCAACCCAGCACCCCCCTCGCCTTCTCGGTTGTTCTCCCTTTCCCTGGATGGGCACAATTTCCCCAGCGATAGCGACCAGGAGGCCATCTAGTGGTGCTTAAACAAAACTAGAAAACCCAGAAAACCCACTTTCTCATGTAGTTAGTGTTTCTGACACCTACAGAAACACTTTGTGCTATATTTCAAGTGAGCACCCTTTACCCCCTTCCAGACAGGGCAGGAAACCTAACATAGAGTAGGCAGGACAATCCTGCAGAAACAGGTATGACAAGCAACTGGTCCTCAGTCATGGACAGGCTCTAGCCTAAAATATGCTGTATAGAAAGGCTGAACTGAGTGTTAGTGCACAGCACTCCTTCCGGGGAGCACAGCACAGGGGTATTACCCCTGGATGATGCCCAGGGACATTCAGGCTTCTAGAGCCACGAATAGTGATCCCAGAGCAAATATGTCCCTTGTCAAGACAAGAACTTGTGAAAAATAGGGTCCTCATACTAAAGCCTGACAGCAGGGACAACTCTATTTTGACAACATGGCCACGTGATGCAAAGGTAGCATGAGGACAATAGGACTCCTACAGTTATTTTAAAGCCTACCCTTCCCTTGCCTTTGTCAGCTATTTGTATTCCTCTTGCTATGCTTCTCTAGGAAAGCCAAAAAAGCAGACACTAACACAAACTAAGAAACAGGCTATGCCTAGGACTGGGCATTTGCAGTCTCCCTTTAGTTACATTGTCTTAAATGAGTTATTAGGAGGTATATGCTATGAACTTACTGACCTTCAGTTATTCCATAACAACGCACAAAGATTCATTCTAGTCCCATGGTAAATACAGGATTTTTCTATGTTCAGGAAAAGAGCTCACAACCTTTGGCTAGCAGTCCATGCACAGCATTTACTATAGTCATATACTGTAATTTTCCAGCATTTTTTACCTTCCAGTAACATATCATGATATCCATCTTTTATGTTCACTTCATCTCTACCATCTCCGAAAGGACACCCAAGAAGGCAGCTTCCCTGGAAACTTCCTTTCGGTCAAAGCCCCTCATTAGTATTTGCTCAGTTTTTGACACACCTCTCTGAGCACCAAGCCAGCCCTCCCCCAAGAGCCTCATAGCATCTCACAACATTTGAAGGTCCTTCAAAACGTTTGCTAAGCCAACACAACCTTTAAAATGGGGGTAGGAGGTCCCCCCTGGACTTTTAGAGACATCCACCACACTCATTGGTGTGAGTCAAACAATGGATTGTTCAGACAATACAGCACAGGCAAAGCTGGGCTGAATGCCCATTAGTGATACTGGGCAGCAATTTGTTTTCAGGTGGGGAAAATCCCACTGCAAGAACAGCATTGAGGGCTTGTTGACTTAAGGCAAGCTTCAAAACAAGGGAACCAGCACACC
>JBCJKH010037181.1:0-11743 GCA_039877255.1 Loriculus beryllinus | reverse complement strand
GGAAGGGTGGCAGATGCGGCCTGACTCAAAAAGCATACGTCCACCCGCATGCTTTCGGCCAGAAAACACAACCTCCTCGCTGCGGGCTTCACCATCTTCTCGTGCGTCGGGTGGAGCTACCTCACACACACACACACACACACACACACACACACACACACACACTCACACACACACACGCACTCACACACACTCACACTCACACACACCCCCCACCGACAACACGAACTTTCTGCGTGCCTCTGCCCCCCGGTTCCCCGTTAGTTATCCCGTGGCGGCCGTTAGCCCGTCTTTACGGCCGGCACGGGCCATGCCCCCCTTCCCTCTCCTCACAGAGCCCGCGCTTTCCCCCTCAGCGTCGCGCCGCCCGAACAAAAGCGATGGCGGCGGAGACCGCGACCCCAACCCCATCCCCGCGAGCGCCCCGTACTTGTCCAGCACGAAGTACATGTCGAAAGCGCCGTGGCACGACGGACCCTCCGGCGCTGGGGACGCGGCGGCGGGCACCGACGGCAGCAGCAGCACCGGCAGCAGCAGCAACGGCGAGAGGCGCCCCCGGGGCGCGGGCCCCGCCATGGAGTCTCGGGAACGCGGCGGCCGTCGCTGCCGTCCTGCCGGCCGTGCTCAAGCGGCAGCCCCTCACCCTCCGCCCCGGCTTGCCCGCCGCGGCCCTCTCCGACAGTCAGCGGCGGCGCCGGGGGCGGGGGCCGGGCCCGGGCGGGCTCGAACCGCCTCCCGCGTCCCTCACCCGCCCCAGCGGCGTGGTGGCGGCCACCCGCGGCTCGGGCAATGGCGGCCCTGCAGCTCTCCCGCCGAAGGTGCCTCCCGGCGGGCGGCGGCCGCGCCTGACCCGGATTCACGGCGCCAGCCCTCCGAAGGGCAGAGGGGCTGCGGCGGGGTCCCGGTAGCCGGTGTCAGTGCGGGGCGTGGGGAGGTCAGCGGGGAGCAGGAGGGCCCTGGCATGGCCGGTAGCAGAATTGATGGGGACGCTGTGGGAGTATGTCGTTCCACCGTAACAAACCCGGTGGGTTTATGAGCTTTTCGTTCTCACCAGCATCCGGTTCTCAACCTGCCTGCTCAGCCAGTCACCCACCCCTCCAGAGAGATGCAACCGGCAAACCTCATGGCATCATAGAATGGTTTGGGTTGGAAGGGACCTTAAAGCTTAGAGCAGTTCCAACCCCTGCCACAGGCAGGGACACTTTCCGCGAGACCAGGTTGCTATAAGCCCCATCCAGCCTTGCCTTGAGCACTGTCAGGGGTGGAATCTTTAATTTCTTATTAATCGTAGAACCATAGCATGGTTTTCGTTGGAAGACCTTAAGATCATCTAGTTCCAAAGCCCTGCCATGGGCAGGGACAATCTGAGTGTTCTTTGCCAGAGACGCTGCGTATAAACCAGATTCTCAACCAGCAGCCAGCTAAAGGCTGTTGCAACCCCTACTACACGCATATACATTGGCCATGTCCTCCGTGTCAGAAACCAGCTGCAATAGCTCCAAACTGGTGCTCTGGGACAGTGCACGTGGTAACCACCGATTTACAATAGGCTTCGCAAAACTAAATATAGAGCAGACATTTGGTTTGAGGCACAGGCTGGATTCTTCACAGCGAACATGAGGCGCTGTGGAGAGCATTGCTTTGTGCTGCAAGAATATCATCCTTCAGAGTTTTCCATCTGTGGTTTCAGGTTTTAACATGCCTAATAATCTTAAAATATTATCTGAAGGCTAAAAAGATGCGTGAAGTTTCTTAGAAGGAAAATGACAGTCATGTGGTATGCTTCATACACCAAAATTATCCCCTAAGTTATTAATAAATGTCTAGCCTCTATGTATTTGTTTCTTTTCTGGAGTTCTCTCCACAAGCACAATGTGACAAGCATTTAAGAGGACTTGAGATAAATCAGTTATTCTGGTTTTCCCCATTTGTGTGCCCAGTGCTTTGTTTTAACAGCAGCTTTGATTTACAGGAGGCTGTGCTGACCACTGCAGTGCACAGGAGCTCTGGATCCAGCTCTCGAGCACCAGAGACCTCAGGAGACTTCAGATGAGGACCAGACTCAGGATTCTTGAATTGTCAGAGAGAGACTCTTCATTAGGGACTATAGTGATAGGACAGCAGGTGTTGGGTGTAAACTGAAACAGGAGAAGTTCAGATTAGATATGAAGAAGTAGTTCTTCCCTGTGAGGGTGGTGAGGCACTGGCACAGGTTGCTGAAAGAAGTGGTGAATGCTCCATCCCTGTGTTCAAGGACAGGTTGGACAGAGCCTTGGGTGACGTGGTTTAGTGTGAGGCATCCCTGCCCATGTTAGGGGGTTGGAACTGGATGATCTTAAGGTCCTTTCCAACCCAAACCATTCTGTGATTCTATGATTCTATTTTAATGTGTTAAGTGACATTTTACTAGTCAGGTAACATGATAGAGCCCTCAGAAATCTGTCTCCCATCATCAGTCACAGAAGCGATGAGTCAATAAGGCTGCCCAGCTGGGGAAAGACAAAACGCAGTCCAGAGGTACCCTGTGCCTTGTGGCAAATACCCATGTTTCCTTCCTAATCTGACAGCTCTGGCTTGTGGTGGAAGTGGTCAGAGGTTGGGCCATTTACCAAGACAGAAATCCCCAGGAATTACTGATTTCCCCCATCACCTACCCAATAAATGATTCATGAGGCAGTGTGTGTTTGTGACTGGCAGAAAGCTGTCATGGCCTCATGGCTTTTATTAAATTAATGTTTTATGGGGCTGTGTAGGGGATATTACCTGGAACCGTACCGTTTGTTCCCAAGACGCTTTTACTTTTCCTCTCATAGTAACTACCTCATTGCTTAGGTTGAGCATCTAATTTACATTTCCTTTTCAACAGTGGCTGTTCCGTTGTCAGCTTTTAATTCGCTGATAATCCTCACACTGCAGGGCATCCTGCTGGTGTTACACAGAGGTATGGATGCCACACACACCATAGCCACTAAACCCCAATGCTGTGTCTCACACAGGTAAGTCCTTCATACTCAGCGGTGCATCTTTGATTCAGGAGGGGTTACTAAACAACAGTCTAAAGGAGAAACACATAATTTGTATTTCTCTCCTGCAAGAACTGATGTGGCTATGGGAAAAGCACAGCTTACTGCAGGCTTCCATATGGGGATCTTTGTTTTACTATGGATATAAAGGCTGGCATGCTGTTCAGGGAAGCCGAGAGAGCTTGAGCATTGTTAATAGGTGAGAAAAATACACAGTATGGGGGAGGTTGATATTTGTTATCCTTGTTGAGCCTCCACCTTTCAGTCAACATCTTTCTTGTTCGTGCATGGTAAGATACAAGAAGAATCTTACATCAGTCACGCCAGCGGTGAGCTGGCAAAAATGGTATCTTTAACACCTATCTTCTGTCACTTCCAACAGATAGGTCTCCCATGATGAATTGCTGGTTGGAATAACAGGACTCCATGCAGAAATAAGGTCCTTTACAACCCTAACCATTCTATGATTCTATGATTGTCAAGTATTTTCTTGTTAATTTAGGTCACAGTGCAGCCCCACCACTGTGAGACCAAACAAATTACCTCTGTTTTCCCTGCTGCAGACTTTTGAACAGCCTCAGTCTTTACACAAGTACTCTTCTCTTACAGATGGAACAACTTGAAGATTGCAGATTGCTGTCAGCAGTCCCTGTGTCATAGATTAAATCCCAAACAAATTTAATGTTAAATATGTACTGGTGGTGCAATATTTCTTTTCCTCTTCCTGTATCATTTCATTTTGCTCTCAGTGCAAATAAAACAGTCAGATGAAGTGGCTCTGTCAGGAAGTTAGAATGGGAGCACTGAAAAGAGCTTTACAAAATGAAGTGTGTGAAATAAATACACAAAATTACGTTCAGTTAGAAGTCAGTCTAAACCTGTACCATGTCTGCATATCTTAGTCTACCAGTGACTGGTATGGCACAAACACAACAGAATTGTGTTTTAACCAAGATAAGAACCTAACAAGGATTGTGCAGGTCTCGCAGGCCGTGTAGATGAATCAGACAAACCACCTGCTCCAAAAAGTATCCTAAGCCTCTGCCCTCTGCAAGAGAAACTGGAAAAGCTGCAGTAAAAGGTGGCCTGCTGGAGATCTTTCATTTCATTGCATTTCCTGCTGTCTTTGGATGGTTTCCTGCAGGCACAGTGCTCTGACCTGACACATCCATGCCAGAGTGTCTTCCCTGCATCAATCCGAATGCAAAGCCAAGCCCCAGGATGATGCAAGTTGGAAATTTCACAAATGTCTGTGGACCAAAAGTGATTTATGGCAGCCAGATCTGGCTCATGAAGTTCCTAATGTCTTTGAGCTAGCAAGGCTAAAGGGTGTGTGGTGTTTTACAGTCCCTGTGGATGCACAAAATATGGAAGATTAAGGACCGAGCAGCCTGTGCTTTGCCAAAGACCCCACAAAAGCGAAGGCTGATAGTCAGTTCCACCCCAGAAACACTGTGCAGTGCCAGCTCTCCCTCCTTCTGCCAAGGCTTTCGGTACAGCAGTGCAGGCTGAATAAAGTTTTCCAAAACAAGCTGCACTTTAGGTCTCAGAGTCAGCCCCAAGCCCTAGGAGCACTTGCCTCGCCTGGGAGTACATCACGTTTTCCAGCTGTTGGAATTTTTACTTCAGGCACATGTGACTGGCTGCGTTTGGATTGAGCCACCCCTGCCGGTTGTGGGGTTTGCTCTTGTTTCTAAGCATGTGGTTTCTTCTTTCAGCTTGTGATTTCTGCTGAAGTGGCAGATAGTCATGCCTGTTTTGCTGGAATAGTTAGATGAGAGAAAGAGATAGGTACAGAGGAGGTACTGGGCAGTATCATGGCTGTATTATACATGTTTGGCTTCATTCACCCAAAGGCCTCCTTTCGCAGTTCTCAGAACTCATTAGGCGATGCTCTCCTCTTTCCTTTCCTCCTCCACCACTGAGTAAATCTTGGACTGCGGCAGCCAGCCCCAGTGGGATGGGTGGGTTTCACTGTGTGCACACCAACACAAGAAGCACAATGCAGGGAAGTGTCACTGCCCTGGTGACTGTTTGTATACAAACCAGCAGAAGAACAGACTCGTGGAGCTGAAAGGAGAAATACTTCAAGATGTTCCTCAAACTAGATCTTCATGCTGCTACCTCTGGTGACTATGGAGATGCTTGCTTGTATAAAAAACAGCTGTATGGGGTGTCCAGCAGAAGGAGGGGACTCTTCACACCCTTGCCTGTACTAAGGGATCAAAGCCAGCTGCAAACCTCTGCCTCAACACCAAGCGAGCCTCCTGCTGGCTCTGGGTGTTGGTTCCACATCTGGGCTAGAAACAGCTTTTCCTCGCTCGCTGTCCTGTCAGTCTCGAGTTCACTTGCACAAGGGCCTCCTTTACATGGGTTTTTACATGGGCACCACGGTATTGACCCCCACCTGGGACATCAGGGAAAACAGGAAGAGGGAGAAAGCATCCTCTGGTGTGCTTGGTATGTATAAAGCTGACAGCATTTGGAGAGGCCAATTAAAAGAAACATCTCCCAAAACATGGGCGTATCTAAAACTTCTTGAAGTGGCTGGTCCCTTTCAGACTTTTCTTACCTCTCAGAAATGCTGAGCTTTGTTTCATTTCTGCCCACCATCCAAGCTGGGGAAGGAAAAGAGGGTCTGGCACTATTTGTCCTTCAAACACAGAACCCAGACAGACCTCCACTCCACAGGAAGAGACTGCAGTGATGAGTCCCTGGTCCTGGCATTGCAGTACTTCTCCTGACGAACCTTTTCTTTTGCGTGTAGCAAATACAGATAATGAAAGCAAATGCTAGCTACTCCAGAGCAGGGAAAGCTGTGGTCAATTAAAACAGAACTCTTAAATACAACTTAAAAATAACCCAGCAGTAGCATCAGAAGTTTTCATGTGGAAAGTTGATGCATAGATAAACACAAGTTCACTGCCAAGATTTACTGCAAAGTAGTAAACAGTGCAGTTAACAACACGTATGGGATTATACAGTTCTTTCTTTTCTGCAGTACTTGAAGATGATTTCCCCACATGTTGTCCCTTAAGATCCACCCGCTCCCATCTTCTCTTTGGCCCAGGCTGGTCGGAAAGACCTTAGGCAAACTGCGTTTGTGCCAAACCCAATTCAGCGTGTGTCAGAAAGAAGTAGCTGGAGGGAAAAGATGACCTGTGACTCAAGCTGTAAGCCTGGCCCTGCCCTTAGATCATTGTTAATGCTGCAGCTGAAAGATGGTGCTTTGTGGTGGGAAATACTTTATTGCTATGGCGAGGTGACCTCAGCTGGAGAAGGAAAGACCTTTGGCCTTAACCAAAGTCAGCAAACACATGGGCTGCCTTTGCTAGAGAATACAAAGGGTTGGGTGGTCTTTGTTGCTCGATACATTCAATTCTGGTCTAGGATACCTGAATGCCTGCTCCCAAGCAGCAGGTGCTGGCAGCGTGTTGCAGGTACCAGCCAGCACTTAAAGACACTCTGAGCTATACAAACCAAAGGGCAGGGGCAATGCTGATGTGAACCGTTGAGCCGTTCTGGCTTAAAACCAGATTTTGACTCCAGGCAGCTCACAGGGAAATATTTTTCTTCCCCCATCACAGGATATAAACAACAAATGGAAGTCTCATGCACTGCAAAACGAAAGAGAAATCAGAGTGACTCCTGGAGTTATACAAGATGCAGTAGTTATTCAGAAGCTGCCTCCTAGAGTATTAGTAACACGAATCCATTTTCCCCTTTACAGATGTAGCCTCGTGGTCTGTGCTCATTCTGTAAATTGATGTATAAATGAATAAATAAAAAGGATAGCATTAAGTAACACAGGAACTCTCATGTTAGTGTGGTGGTGCGTGTATCATCCAGATGGAAAGTATCTGTCTGGGAAAATATGGGAATTATGCAAGCTCAGAATTCCCGAATAACCATTCCTTTCCAGCATCATTAAATAGTTTGCAATACCTGCTGCAAATGTATGCAAAAAAAAAACAAAACAAAACAAAACCACAAAACAAACCAAAACCAAAACCAAAACTCTCAACTCCAAAACCTGGGAAACCTAAATATTAGCAATATGTTGGCTGAGAGAAGCTGTAAATGTGAGAATAGGAGTGTTGTCACTGATATGTGCACAATGGACCATTAGTTGCCCAGAGGAACCAGGGGTGATAACAGATACTCATTCCTGGGCTCAGCAAAGGTGGAGAAGGGACCATTATTTTTTCGCATGGGTATCTGTTGGCTGATTCTCTGCTCGGGGCACAGAGCTGTGTGTTTGACTTACGCAGAGCTGTGTGTTTGCACTGTGTTCAGAGGAGCAGAATGCATGAAAATAACAAAGGAAAGATGGGCTGTCTTGGTGCAAACCATCACAGAATAAAAATAAACCCATCTTGGCCTGTGAGAGCGAAAAACAAAAGACAGAGCTGCTGGCTTGGAGCAGCACTGAGGGATAACTTCTGCTGGGAGTTAGCACAACTCTGGAGTTGTAGTGACCCTTTTTGGTCTTCTCAGGAAACAGTGGCCCAGCGGGACCAGACTGAGGAAGGAAGGAGACAGGAATGCTCCCTGAAGAACAGCACATCCCATATAAAGGACAACACATTTAGGAACAGCATATGAAGCATGGCAAAACAAAAGCATTAGGAGGTAGAAAACAAGTCATGATCCCATAACCACCCAGTTTGAGATAGTTTTATCACTGACTCTAGGGGAAAAGGATCAAACCCATTCTAGGGTTGTAGAAATGTAGCTTCTGTTCTGTTTGGGTCTCTGCTGGTTGATAAGTGACTGATATTCATCAATGTAGCCTGGGCAAGAGAAAGAGAACATGATGCTGTGAAACCAGTCTAGTTTTCTTAGGCCTAGAAGAGAAAGAGAAACAGTTGGGAGGATAAATAATAAACCAGTGTGGATATTTCTGCAGCCGCAGATTTGCAGGGCCAGTGAGCTGCAGCAGGACTCTGCCTTGTCAGGACCATCAGCCTGCAAAGCAGATGTGCCAATTTCCTGTATTTGATGTTGATGGCTCCTAATTACACCAGAACTGTGGCAATGTCCTTTCTTATGTATGATGCTTAATTTTGTTTCATGAAGTCGTCTGTGCAACGTTCTTCCCTTGCATGAAACTGCGGTGGACTGACAGTCACAAAGTGCTCCGTGCTCAGCCAGGGTGTTTGCCTGCTGCTCTGTGTTGGAATACAGAATGCTGAAGTGCCTTGCCCATGCTGTGACCAAACATAACTCATTTATTATCCAACCAAAATCCCACTTGGACCAGGTGTGTTCCTTAACTTAGATTTTAGAACCATAGAATCATAGAATGGTTTGGGTTGGAAAGCACCTTAAGATCATCCAGTTCCAACCCCCTAACATGGGCAGGGATTCCACACCCTAGACCGTGTTGCCCAAGGCTCTGTTCAGCCTGGCCTTGAACACTGCCAGGGATGGAGCATTCACCACTTCTTTGGGCAACCTGTGCCAGTGCCTCACCACCCTCACGGTAAAGAGCGTCTTCCTTATAACTAACCTGAACTTCCCCTGTTTGACTTCAAATCCATCACCCCTTGTCCTGTTGCTACAGTCCCTGATGAAGAGCTGCTGTCTGGCACCCTAATGTTAGGGATTGTCTAGGTGATGATGATATGCTTGCAGTAGGTGGTTGTACGAACACCATCTGAGTAGGATTTTGGTTTTTCTTTGCTTTCTTCAGTTTCTTTTGGTCAGTGAAGAGCTTCCTTTTTGTAGTTGTTCTCTCTGCCTAGATGTTTAATGGGTACCACATGTGGTAACACTGTCCAGCTTGCATGCCATCAGGTGTAGTTGCTTAAATTGCGTAGCATAAATAACTGTAAACATTGCAAAGGAGCAGCTAAGTCACGCAAGAACTTTCAGATCCTTCCAAGATGCCTACTGCTGTGACTTTTTTGGTTTTTAACCCTGTTGAGAAGCTGTGCTTCTTTAAAGCACAGCTGATGTGTTTTCCAAAGGGGCTTAGTACTGGTGAAGATGGCAAAAGCTAGGATGGCAGTTGGCCTGCCTTAGAAAAGGCAGTGCTGAATATGTAGTTTAATTTTTGGTTAAACAGGCTGGTATTAATTGGGAGGGGGAAGGGGAAAACAAACCCAAAATAGAAAAGCTTCCAAACAGTCATTAAAATGCAAAGGCTAAATTGCAAGCTGATTCTTGATTATGTGATATCTTAACTGGAAAATGCTGTTGAGTCACAGAAGTGGTTTTAATTGATGCTTCTTCTAAATATCTGGGTGTTTCTAAAGGGGGGATTATGACTTATTAAAGCTGTTTTCTTCTTTCTGTCTATAGTATCAACAAGCAATGCATCAGCAGATGGTCCAACAGCAGCTGTTGATGCAGTCTGTGTACCAGCAGCAACATTCCCAGTCTCAGTACCCTGCCATGGTATGTTGGGAATAGAACATAAATGGCACAACTTTAAAATACAAGCTGTGTTTGGAAGTCTGTTGTGAATGTTCAGTAAGAAAAGTTTGTGAGTAGTTGTAATGAGCTATGGATTTGATAGTGTGAAGTTAAGCATCTAAAATAAAAATTCAGCTGGGGTGGTGTGGCGAGTTAACCCAAAGTGATAGAAGGCATTAAATCCTACTTTAAAAGGAAGAAAGCTACCTAGGATAATCAATTTCTAGAGAACTTGTCCTGAAATTTTGGTTATTAATATTTAAGAATAGGGTATGATGAAAACTAACTACTTCAGTAGGTTACAATAATTGCAAAAAACTAAGTGGTAGTATGTTAAAGGAGAAAAATGGTGTCACTGACCTGTTATGGCAGTTTATCAGCTCTGTAATGGACAGATCTGGCTTCTTGCTTCTGCTGAAGTTACTAAGCTTTTCTGGAGTGTGGTGGCTGTTAGTGCACTTGGCTATAAGACTGGTAGTGTTACTGAGCAGAAGAGATTTACACTGGCCTATGTGAATTTTAGTAACACAATCGTTATCTTAGGTGCAGCAATATCAGCAGGCTCTGCTACAGCAGCAGATGTTTGCTCAGCAGCAGCAGCGGTCGCAACAGGCACAATCTCCTGAATATATCACTTCTCCTCAAGATTTCTCACCAGCCTTAATCTCCTACCCTGGGTCACTGCCAGTGTGTGCTGGAACAGTGGCAGATTCTCCCCACCCTGTAAGCAGGCAAGTATTCTGACATAGATATACCTAAGGGTTAATTTATTGCACATGTTCTTAATTGTGATGAGCACTGATGAATCATTTCCTCAGAAATTACTTGCTTCACTAGGAAGCAAGTTATTAGGAAGTAATAAAAAGGAGGAAGTAGGAAGTGTTACTTAAGAGCAGTTGGATAATTGATGTTTAATGGTAAAGGATATTTTGGGCACAAAGCAGATGAATCTGTTAACAGATGAATCTGGTACAACTTCTTAAAGGACCCATCTTCCACTTTTTCTTCTTCATGGACTTATTCCAGGAATTGACTGCTAAGCGCTTTGCTTAGGATGGTCAGTTGAATGAGGTCATGAGTGTGTGGAAGTCATTCTTTGAAGAAAGGCCTTATAGTAGGCAATTATCTGCTAGGGCTTCTAACTCTTGTGTCTGTTGCTCAGAGGTCTGACTTAAACACTTAACATCATGGGGTATACGTCAACAAAGAGACAGTCCATTTGCAGAGGTCTGCAGATTTATGTTAATAAGGAATGTCTTGTCCATTAATTCTTATGAAAAACAAAGTGTGGAGTAAAAGACCCAATCCATTACTGATTTTAAAAATAAATCACAGCTTTGTCCAGTTTCACTGATGCTAGGAACTAGGTTATAGATCGATACAGGTTCCTAATAGTCTATATTTAGAGGGAAGTCGTCTGCAAGTGTGGGAATGCAGCGGTCTTTGGTGCAGTCAGTTGTGAGACAGGCTTTCATTGAGTAGTGTGGATTACGTGTTTTGGAATGCTGCTGTCGTTCTTAGTATCTACTAGATTACAGTGTGTTGAAAGAGTAAAAGGCAAATTTTTTTCCTGCTGTAGGCTGGGTTGATATAATATGTATCATTGTGACCACTTTGGCTTCATCTCACCAATAATGCAGTCTAATCCCTAGCAGAGAGTGTTGTCCTGCACTTCTGTGCCCACATTTGAGACCTTTCAGCTGTACTTTGGTCAGGTCAATTACCAGAGCACTTTGGTCAAAACTGACTTCCGAAGGGAATTCTGTTCCAGTCTGGAAGTAAATGTGTGTATTTCCAGTTGCTCTTCTGTGTTTTTGGCTGAAGATTTTGACCATTATGTTCAGTTTCAAGTCAATGACTCAGTTGGCAAGGGTTTGCAATGTATAAAGATCTTGCAAACAAGAAATATGACTTCCTGTCTTAGAATCATAGAATGGTTTGTGTTGGAAAGGATCTTAAGGTCATCCAGTTTCAACCTCCTGGTGTGGCCAGACACCTCACACTAGACCATATCACTGAAGGCTCTGTCCAACCTGGCCTTGAACACTGCCAGGGATGGAGCATTCACCACTTCTTTGGGCAGTTTGTGCCAGTGCCTCACCACCTTCACAGTGAAGAACTTCGTTACATCTAACCTGAATTTCCCCTGTTTCACTTTAAACCCATCACCCCTTGTCCTATTGCTACATTCCCTGAGGAAGAGTCCCTGCCTGGCATCCTTGCAGGCCCCCTTCAGATACTGGAAGGCTGCTCTGAGGTCTCCATGCAGCCTTCTCTTCTCCAGGCTGAACAGCCCCAAC